>OY776285.1:53852138-54020906 GCA_963675345.1 Trididemnum clinides
ACCCAAATTTTGAGTGTTTTTGACCGGTATCAAAAACAGATTAGGACAACGAAATTTACCAATTTCAACAGTCATTATAGGATAAGTCTTTGCCTGAACCATGCGACAATATACATTTTTGGAAAGGAAATTTCTTCGACATTCTGATGGTATGTAGTTTGAGAGGAAACGTTGGTGTCTGAAGATGATAGAGAATCATGTTTACCCCCCTATTTTTTTCAGAAAATCATCATTTTTTTCTTGGTGTCAGCTATCTATCAAAAATTCCACAGACTTCATTTTTCGATCAATCTTTCTGAAAACCTAGATACAGACAGCTAAACAACCATGGATTTCAGGAAAAATAGCCAAAGCGCGCCAAAATAATTAGTGTTGCCACAAGTAAAAATTTTCTGAAATGCAATCGAAAATTTTTTCTCAAAAAATGAAAAATTGTGTGTGCATACCATTACTTTATTAGCTATTAAAAACTAATCCTGAGCTTCAAATATTTAACATTATATATTGCTGGAAAGGTAATTTCCTGAGCTTTCTGAATATATTAACAGTTGTCAGGTTATTACATTATTTATGCATTAAATGTACCTGTTTATACTAGGTTATCAAATTTTAAGGGGGGTAAAAAATTCGACTCATGGTAATATAGGTCAATTTTTTCAATATAAATACAAACAATTGAGAAACAGTTAAAACATCATTGGAATTGCCTTAAAATAACCTTTAATTTAAAAAAAAATTATTGAAATCAGTTGAGAAATAAAGTCACAAATCAATTTTAAAGTAAACTAAATTTTTCAACTTTTGAAAAAAAATCATCAATTGATGATTTGCGGGAGCGAAAGGGAGTAAGCGCAAAAATCATCAATCGATGATCGCGGGAGCGAAAGAGTTAATGTTTGTTGATAGGCGTATTTATATGTGTGCATCTTTGAGGGTATAACTTAGTACTGGATTGAGTTCTTAAGCTAATCTTGTTGCTGAGAAAATTTGATTGGAAGAGATCAGCAAAAGCAGATGGGAGAGAGCTATTGACGTATTTGTGGATCAGTTTGGTAATTTCCAGCTGTCCAATTCGCTCTAGACTTAAGATAATGATAAGACAATGCTCGTTTCTGATTGGTCAATTTTAATGATGAATTAAAACAAATTTACACCTCCAGCCTACTGGCATATCCTGTACACTCCCAATGTACACCACCTCGTACATTTACATACCAGGTCCTCACCAATGTACACTGTCTTTGTCTAAGTGCCCTCCCAGCGAAGATTTTAACTTGTTACCACTACACTTCAAGGCAGCTGTAAAATCCACGCACCACAGCATCACTACAACAACTGTAGCAACTATGGCTATATAAACTCACATAAATCGTGATCAACAGCAAAATAGACTCTTCCTTTACTTTATTTATAATGTCATAACTAATTCAAAGCTTTTGCGATAACCTTGCCATATGAGGCTTCCCAGAAAAATATTGATTGATGGTTAATCCCCAAAATGCCAGAAATATAGTCAGGTATCTACATATCTGATAATAGTCTGTCTAACCACTGTCATTCTGCCAGAAAGAAGATCGGCTTTTACTCTCAGGCAAATTCCTGATAAAAATTGAGCGACAACAAACAGAAGAAAAGAGCTCTGCATTTGCATCTATCTAATTTACTACTGAGGCTTTGCAAAAGTAGGTTTTGTGGGAACACCGCAAGAGCAAAATTGCTAACGTATTGCTAAGCTTCAAGATGGGACCGCCATAAACCGCTCACTAGAATAATTATACAAACTCGTCTGAAACAAACTCATGTGAAACACACGAGTTTGTGTTGTTAGTGGTTGAATTTGCTGGTGGGGCTGCAAGTCATTTTTTAGTTGTTTTTACACTTTTTTAGGCAGTTTATTTGCCGTTGTTAGATATTTATTCTGTCGTTTGCGCCACAAGTTTTTTGTAAGCCGTTTTTACGTTAAAATTGCTGCTTTTTGTTGATCACACGATCACGTGACCGTTGAAGCATAGCGCAAAATTCGTTTTTTTGCTGTACCGTTGTTTTGTAATTTCAGTAGTAAGCAAAAGAGCTGGCAGTTATATGTAGACTAGACTAGGTGTTTATTAAGCCTAAGTCGGAAACTTAACTATTCTACTTGAATTTAGATGAAGTTGGTTATAATAAAGTGTGTTGCTGCAATTGTTTGATAGAAGTTTGGCGCAATATTGCTTCTGGTATGCATTAAGTTTCCTTAAGTATGACGTAATCTTATTGGCAGCAACTGATTTTGGTATATTTCTTTTATAGAAACCGTCTTGTACTGCCTCGTAACACCGCGTGCTTGAACGGTCCTCTCCCCTCCCCCCAACTTTTGCTCTTGGAGTCCAAGTATTGTTATTATTTTGAATCATTTATCCTTTAACTTTGTTTATATCTAAATAACATTTGTTGGAGTCAACGTCTGGAGATATTGAGAGGAAGCCAATACGAGACGCGTTGCAGAAATAAAAATATCAACAATCAAGTCGTAGCAGCCGTAGTTTGGTGCGAATAAGGCGTCGCCAAAGCGTCTTAAAGGAAAGAATTCGCAACAGCCGTTGTTTAGCTATAAATGAGCAAATTTTCCGAAACTGCGCTGTATTAATTGTATGCAGCCGGGCATTATTTGATTTCTAGAATTTAGTAGCCATTGATATTACAGATAATAAGCTAGGCTTTTAGCAATGCCCATTGCTTATGATGCTAATTACTATTACTAGAATCAAGTAGTGTGTGACTGAATTTTGACTGCAGCGCCGGTTTGGAAAACTTGCATTTTCGGCCTGCTCTGGCCTAATTTGTATACATTAAGTTTGTAGTTACTATTAAGAGCTAACCGAAGGTTTTACAAACAAAGATATTACAGTCAAACCTCGGTTTCTGAACACGATTCGTTCTGGAAGGCTGTTCAAAAACCGATTTGTTCAAAAACCGAATCGTATTTTCCCATTACAAATAATGTTAAAGAGATTAATTCGTTCCATGTTCCAAAAAAATAACTTATTTGCCGGCTTACATTATACTCTGTATATAATAGTATAAAACCATTTATTCAAAGAGTAAATAAAACACGAAAGTGTAAATAAAACGAAAAACATAACAAGTAATTTTGATAAAAATTTAAATAATACAGTACTGTATTGTACATGTGTACACCTTTTTTGATACGATGTGATGGGAAAAAAGGGATGAGTTATCTGTTGGAGGGGGAATCTCATAAAACAAAATCTTCTGGTAACTCTAAAGGCGTTTCTTCTATTCTCTGTCTCTTTGGTTCAGGTAAATCTTTCTTTTGAGTTGTTCGAGAACCGAATTTTCGTGCGAGGACCGAATCATTTTCATCTCAAATTTTCCGTTTGAAAACTGAATTGTTCGAACTCCGCGACGTTTGAAAACCGAGGTTTGACTGTACTTATTTTATTATAAGTTGGCCTAGCCTGTATCTATTCTTCGTATGTATAATCAAATTCTAAGCAAAGAGTTTAATGTACTTTGAGTAGATTTTTTGTTGTGTGTTATGAAAAATTTTTGGTCGCAATACTCTAATTATTCAAAGCAAAATGCGGAGCCTATTCAAGTAGTACCGACAATAAATAATGCGTAAAAAATAGCTGAGCAATAAAACAAAAGCACTCAAATCTTAGCTTATTTATACACAAAGTCAGTTCGTCTACTCTTTTGACTCGCAAAATTATCAATAACACTACTATTAAAATCTTTCATTTCTGTAATCATCGTTTTTTCAATGAAAAACATGGCCAATGCAGTAAGCCGCTGGTTAGTCATTGTGCTTCGAAGAAACGTTTTTAAGCGCTTCAAAGTCGAAAAGCACCTTTCCGCTTCTGACATTGTAAGTAGGGTTGTAATTAAAATCTGGAGCAATTTCATGATGTTCGGGAATATACGGTACTTTGGAAATTTTGTTCCAAAATAAACTTGTGACAATCTGGAAGGTTTTCATGCCACAGTTTTTTTCTCACGTACAAAACAGAAAGCTCGTTGCGTAAACGCTCACTGTCAAGGAAGGGATACGCTCTAATCGTTTCTGTCAACACAGCGGTCGGAAAGGTGCTCTGATAACTTGGAAACTTTGACGCAGCAAAGAGCTGAACTGCTGCAAAGTGATATGTAAAAGAAAACCGCTCCCTACATTACACACTAATAACGTCGCATGATTCGCGTGCATCAGCTGTGAGCTTGTTGATGAGTAGTCGAGATTCACCTTGAGCATAATCCGGTTCTTCAATTTTATTCCTTATTTTTTGAACATTTGAAACAAACAAACTCACTGCGGTGTGTGAAGAGCTTGGGGTAATTTGTTTTGACTGTAGTTGCCCGAAAAGAATGTCGACGTGAAGCATCATTTTTGCGAAGAATTGCAGCCAAAATTGAAACTCTGAGTGTTGTAAAGTTTGTTTGATCCCAACAGCCCCAGCGCAAGTTTCTTTCGATAAAGAAGTTTCCAATTCATCGCAACATTCAATAATTTTGTCTCGATTTTCATAGACAGTTGCAACAGTTTTGCTTTTAAAATTCCATCTCGTTGTCAACGGTGTTGGAATTCTTCTGTCACAAACTCGTCCTAGTGCCGACATTCTTTGCGAAGATCGGGGAAAAATATGACGATATTCCGGATAAACTACTAAAGAAAATTCGCACTCGGGTGTTCTGCGATGTAGCTCATCACCTGCACATCTCTACGAGAAACACACATCGCGGCCGCCCCACCGCAGCTCTGAGCGATCAGGCATTGCGGACGATTACCGATCAATGGTCAAACTTCCTTCAAAATAACGTTGGCAAGGCTTTTTGCTGTCTGGTCAGTCGGATTAAAAAGCCCCAAACGCGTTCAACGGGTTTTGCATTAACAAGGTATCGTAGAAAAATAACCTGCTGGGTTTTACAAAAAATATCGATGGTTTTGTCACTTATGATCGCTAAATACTCGGAATTTTTACCATCATCTCGGATTTGATCTTTGCATACTTGTAGACTGCTATCCAGCAACTCATTTTGAATTGTTTTTGAAGTGCCTTTGAATACAGTAGTTGATCTCAAATGCGCATCCAAGCTTGAGTCCAATGAGCAGGAAAAATTGACTGGTCCCAGAAAACCCCCCGAGCTTTTAGATTCTGGGCTTTCGTCGTGACCTCTTAGAGGCAACTCAAACTTTCCACAAAATTTCAAACAATCAATGATTTTAGACAGTGCATCTCTGTTCTTCGTCACTCGTTCGTTATGTCTTACTATGAACAATCTGTATCCACTGTCTATTTCTTCGGCAATGTTTACGTTTCCAACCATGGTCAAATCTACAGTGTTGCTCATGTGCTTTATAGATTTTTCGTGTCTTGTAATTTTTTCAGTTAGATGCCTGATGTCTCTGACGCCATTGCGTGCACAAGTGGCGTCTCCTCCGAACAGTAGGCAAGGATAGCAAAACAAAGCATTAGCAGCATCGCACCGCAAAGCCATGGAGTTTTGTCGTAAAGAGAACGTTAAATGCAGAAGTGTAGATTTTTTTCTGCTGTTACATTTTGCTGAATGAATATATTTGGAGTTGGTCCTTCTGTCTCTTTTATTGAAAGCTTTTGATTAAGAGACAGACAAAAAACAAATGGACTTTAAGTATGACACGGTGCAACACCTCTACTGTCATTGCACACAAAAACCACAGTAACAAACTGCGGTAGACAAATTTAGTGTGCAGCGTAGTAACTCGAATTCGCTGAAAATATTTCGAGATCTACAAAGCAAATAGAACCAAAAAAACTTTGTTTCGCTTAAATCGTCAAGCAAAGGACTAGCCTGAAGAGTGAAGCATATAAACAAGTGTAAGTCGTACGAATTTTCACATTTGAGCTAACAGCCGGTCGATTCGATAATTGTTATATTTCTTTTAGCATCTCTGGACATCAACAACATATACTCATTGCGGTAGTCTGATATATAAATGACAAAGCGAAAGTTTTACTAAAGACGGCTTTTTTTGACTGGTAAAAGAGAAAAAATATGTTAAGCAACTTCCTCGCCTTAAGACAAGTTTTCTTACACCCAATTTATTTTGTCTGATTTGTTGAATGACACAACTGACTAGCAACATTTGAATTCGCTTATCTACAAACACTTACCAACTATGGAAACTAGCCCTGTTTTAAAGCTACAGCATCAGCAAGCTCAGCGGGAATTGTTACGTCATAAGAAAAGCAACAAGAATCAAGCGACCGTAAAAGCAACGCATAAGGTCATGCGACTGGGCGCTACTAATTTTGCCCTTCCTGCTGTTCTTTTGCTGCTTATCAAGCGGTGTTCAAAAGTTAGAGATAATCACTTATACAGAAAAATTTGTGTTAGTTATGTTAACAATATTTGCAACGGCAAAAAATTTTGCTACGTTATAAAGAAATTAAAACCTAAATACATTTATAAAGCAATTAAATCGCTCTAAAAAATGGCAACCTCGGGCGCTGCAGCTGCAGCTCCTCCGACACACGATTACGACATTGTCACATGGAAGCGCTACGTCGCACGCTAACTTAGTTTAGTGTTGGCAATTTAAGAAAATTCGTCTTTTCAGTGGCATAAACTGGTGCATTGGTAAATAAGGTATAAACTATGACATTTTGACATTATAAAAAATTTGAAAAAATAGATCGTAAAAACGGGTGGTGGGGATGCAGTCCATAGGCATGAGCCGCCACTGTGTATTGTTATTCTGATTAGCGGTTTGTGGTGGTCCCACCATTAAACTTTGCTATACGTTTGCAATTTTGCATTTGTCTACTTGAAGCAGTGAAGTGTAAAATGCTGTCAATAGGAAAGTTGCATATGACGTCACACATTTCCCGCGAAAAAAAGTGGCTGACCAAAAGCTGTAATTTATGCTGGAGAAGTATAGGGCAAACATTAACTTTTGGGGTTATTTTGAAAACTAACAAGAAATTAATCAACAATTTGAATGAACTATCGCTAGTTTGCAACTTAGAAACAAATAAATTTAATCAAAAGCGATTTGGTTGAGATTAGGCCTTTCAGTTGGCTAGTTTAAGCTTAGTACGGTGTGCCGATTTGTCAAAGAAACGACCCTAAGAGAAATGCCATCTGAATACCATTTGCTCCTCAGTTGAAAATAGCTCTGTGCCAATTAGATACTTGTACGTGTATTATGGGATAAACATGCCGATGACCGTTATCAAATCATTACTACCGGTATCGTAAGTTTTAAAGTACCCTTGGTACAGCAGCCCAGGCAATAGCCAAAAAATGTTTAAGGAATAGTTAAAGTCACAAACTTACATCTGACAGATCAATATAACTGATCTGCAAGCATTAGTAACAAAAATTTTCAAAAAGTTACTGATTTAATCCATCAATATCTAATCCAACTCATGACAAACAATACAGAAATCTGCCCTGTCATTTAGGCTACAGCATAATTTAGGTTTTCAACTTTTCAGTATGCTTGCGCTACTAAATATACTGAATAAGTTGTACATTACTTTCAACTTAAATTGAGTATTCCCAAATACGCTGATTAATTGAATATGAAACCCTAATAGAAGCTGGTTATAAACAAGCCTGCATGTTTAACCCATAAAACTCGGTTAACTAGTAGCAATAACGAGTAAAGCTTAGCACTTCTTACCATACTTTGACTTTAGATTCATTTCATAACATCAGTAAAACAACATATTTAACGCTCATTAAACAACTGTCACGTTTATCTATTTAATTTGCAAAAAACGATATCACACCTATTCAATGCAATGCAAAAAACTGAAAGTGGTCAGCCACTTTTTTCAAAAGCGTATCTTGATGACGTTTGATCACGTGCGTGCAACCTTCCTATGGAAAAATAACCACTTTCAATTCAAAAACAATTCTTGCAATGCATAGTCTCCAAACAATGCCATTCCAACTCGTGAAGAATTGGACCTTTGATCATGTCATCCAGAAGCAGCGACACTAACCACTACAACTAGTTGCATCGCTGCATAAATCGCATCAAATATTCTTTTTTAAAGCTGCATTTTTGAGTTGAAGACTAAAAGGCCACTGCAGGCACTCTAACCACCACTTTATTATTATGTAGTAGTAGTGTGGGGGTTGCTTTGGGGTCACAAAATTTTGGTGAAGGCTTCGGGGGCTTCTGTATTGGTGTTGTTCTTGTTGCTTAGTGGAACTAGAAAACGTCTGACTCCAAGAACGAATATATTTTCAAATCATAAAGACAAGGTCGAATGCACGAACGATAACTTGCAATGAATCTTTTGAATGCCTTTCAACGTAAATGCCTCTTTTTATATGCTTGTTCACTAGGTCACTTTTGCCGTACGTCAGACGGAACTACGGCTAGCCATACGGCTTAGGCACCCAGTATTATTTCATTTTAACAAAAGAGCGAACATTATTCATGATATGTAGCTATGTCTATTCTTGTATAAAAAGTTTTAGGCCAATGAATGATTCAAGTTTAGGTCAACGCATGATTCTTAGGTATTGAGGTCAACGAATGATTTATATAAACAATATACAATAACAAGCGCGCGAAAAGAGCGAGAATGTTTATAAGTCACCTGCAATGTTTGATTTCAGCAAAACACCGATGATCCAAAGTTTGTATCTCTTAAGGTCGCTATAGTAGTAGTTATTCAATTTTTATTCAGTATTGCCCCTTGAGCAGAGATCACCGGACTCACCCGATTCCTTCTGCAATTGCTCGCACTCCGTCTTTCTACTTTGCTCGATTCAGGGCATCATTCTTCTTCAAACCAATCTTCTCTTTCTCCTCCTTCACTCGATTCTTTCAAGTCTTCTCCGGTTGTTCTCGCTTTCTCTTGCCACTCACCTGAAGATTCAGAGCAACCTTCAAAAACTATCGTCACCCTCCTCAGCACATGTCCATACCATCTAACTACAATTGCTGTTGCTAACCAATCTATAGTTTTCTTGAACCCCAGCATGCCCATCTGTTCTTCACTCGTTTTTCTGTCAACAACTTTCTGACCGCACATGGCTCATACTATAGCTCTCTTCGTTCTCCTTAGAATTGCTTTTTCATTTTCTTTCAAACACCATGCCTCGCTTCCTTGCATTATTGCTGATCTCATGCAACAACGATAAAGTTTATTTTTTCATCCTCAGAGGAAACCTATTTCCTTGCAACAAGTCTCCACATTCCTTGATCTTACCCAACCAATTCCTACTCTTGCTGTAACTGCCGCTTCACAACCGCCACTAGAATTTTGTCTGTCTCCCAAATAACAAAATCAATTCACCGTTTCCACTTGATCGCACAATTTCTCGATCGAATCCGTCGTTCCTTCCATTATTCCTCTACATCTCGAGCAAACAAAATGCACTGCCAACTTAGCAGTTACCCCAGGAACCTATTTTGAGGAAGGAAGGGGGGACATGTCCCCTCCAATATCTGGACAAGGAGGGACAAAATACCTTTTGTCTCCCCAAATTTATGGCAAAATGGGCATTGTCCGTGAGTTTGTGCAAGATGAATATTTACTTTATCTCAATTAGCGTCTGTTTTAGTTAAATTTAGTTTATTTGTACAATGAATATAAGACATTGTATATATAAGACATAATATAAAAGAATGTCAAGTAGTCTACTAGTAATCAAATATTAAACATGTCATGGTCACACAAAATTGTCCCCTCGAAATTTTCTAGCAAACTATGTCCTTGAGTTACCCTCTTTATTTTTGCACATTTGTCATAAATCCAGTTTCTTCATTTTGTGCACAACACTGATTTGGCGATTACTCTCCTTCCACAAACTCCACATAGATCTATATTGCTTTTGAACAGTTCTTTTTCCAACCCGCCCATCATCACTTTTGTTTTTCCGGTGTTGACCTTTAAAATCTTACTTTCCAGTGCATCCTTCCAATTCCGAAATCTTTCCTTTAGGTCTTCCATGGTTTTGCTCATGAGAACAAGGTCATCTGCATTCAGTAATTATTATGTGTGTCGCAATAATTATTAATAACCTTGTCAATAGCAACAATTTAAAAAAACATAAAACGAAATAAAGAAACATAAAGCTTTTGCAACATGATAGACACTACCAATAAACATTTAACATGAATTCTAATAAAATGATTAAAAATTTGGAAACGTAAAGTTAAAAACTTTGCTGTCAACGGCATGTCACTCTTGGGAGTCATTTTAACATGAGCAATCAGTATACTAGTACCCTTAAAAAAGTATAACTGAAGCTATTTTTGAAGGCACGCAGTTTGCATGGTGACTGGTGACACTGCTTCTCAACAACATGGTCAGAGGTTGGACTCTTGGCTGAGTTTTATTCTTTGGTTCAATTAGAATTGGATTGTTTTGATACGTTGCATTAGTTTTCTTTCAAATTACTGGTAACCCTAGGTATTAAAAATATAAGGGGAGAGTCGACTGATAACATTTTTGTCAAGTCATTTTCAATACGTCATGGAAATTAATCACTCACAAACGAATAAAAGTCACCTACCATATTAAAAATGTCACACAAAGCAACTGATCACAAGCAACTGTAGATGGCAAAATAGTCACTGCCTCTATGATATGCCATCAAAATTTACCAAACCTTCTTTTACAATATGTCATGCAAGTAGACCAATTATTAGCAACTGCAGCCAACAAAATAAACTATTGCCGAAAAATTTTGTTTTACACTACAAGCAAAAAATAGTTGAGGAAAATCGTATTTATGCTGTCTAGATTTTTGTTTTCAATAATAATTTCTGAACTTTCTTTTCTGAACTTCTGACACTTTAAAAGCTAAAGCAATATAAGGTGACATAAGCGTAGCCTATAATGTCATAGGCCTAGTCAACCAAGTTTCTCCGGACTAACACCTAGCCAATTTCAAGTATATTTACTTACTTTATTACTATTACCTTTCTTACTTGATTTTGATGTACAAGATTTCTAAACTAGACGGCTTTGCCAGCGTCACCCGGCGGGGACTCTCGATCAGTAATGTCGGGGTTTAGTATTTCGTTTCCACCGGCTGCACCGGCTTCAACCAAAGGGCTTTTATGTGAGCAGTAGCGAAAAGTTAATGAATCTTATGCACTTTTGCAATATTTGTACACGAAATTGTGATCATCATATTCTTTTAATTATGATTGGCAATGCTCACAGAGAATCTTGCCGCAAATTATCATTGATACTTGTGAGGGAAAAGGGATTGAAACCAGGGATGTGGAAGCGGAAGCATAAGCTGGAAGCGGAAGCGGTGGAAGCGGTCCTTTCTCTGTGGAAGCGGAAGCGCGAAAATCTACCGCTTCCGCTTCCACATAGGAGGGAAGAATGGAGGGAGAAAAGAAATTGGTTCTGCTATCCTTCGGAGAAGAGTGAATAGGGAAAGCATAAACATTAAGAAACGAGAGCGAGGAGGAGTCATTTAGAGAAGTGTTGACCTCTACATAATCAGAGTAGGGGTCAGGCGAAGAAAGAGAGGAGGTAGAAAGCTCAGGGAGGGATAAGCCCTGCCTAACGCATATGGTGACGCCGCCGCTAGCGTCTGTGACATCAGTAGAAAAAATACCAGATCGGGAGTGGCTGCGATTAGATCGCAGAGCAGAGAATCCAGGGATCCGGAAAGAGGAAGATAAATTAAGAATAGATTCCTGGATACAAATACGGTCAACCGGATGAGACGAAATATAGTGTAGCAGTTCAGTGCTCCTGGCATGAAGACCCCCAGAATTCCATTAAAGAACCCTGAGGGAGTTAGGAAGGGGAAAAAGAAGCAGGAGGTAAAGAGAAACAGCCAAGAGGATGAGGCAGTAGTGAGGGTGCAGAGGAAAAAGATACAAAGCGGGTGGAGAAAGGATAAGAGGTTTGTAGGCGAGGGTAGGGTGCAAATGCTGCATTAGCAGAAGAGGGCCAGATGGGCCAGATTGAGCAGCGGAGATATACAAGCTGGAGGAGTCCGAGGAGGAAGTCACAGTGCTGGTAGATGTGGGATCTCCGAAAAAAAACAGACGCAGCAGGGAGGGCAGCTCCAGGAGTGAGAGCTGCCAAGAATTCTGAATGTAGAAAAGGAGAGTAGTGAGCACTTTAAATGAACCCAATTAGTGCATGTGCAGCATTGCACTGACCTACCCCGCCAGGTCGCATTTCCAGAGCACACTGAACAGGAAAAGACGAGACAAGAATTAGGATAAACGTTGCCGCTCATCAGGAGAAGGAGAAGAATGAGAAGACGGGCAAGAGAAGACAGGCCGATTTTAAAGAGACTGCGTACTACCCTTCTGCGGTCGTTCAGGGGGCTGCACGGCAAAAAAATGGTTTGTGTGAGGGGAGTGCCTGGGGTACCTGGGACCCTCGGAAAGAATTTTAACCCAACCCAAACGGGGTTGGGGACCGCACCACCACGTTGAGACGGCTGTTGATTGGTGCAGTTCAATTTTGCTTGCTTTACATGTATATACTATATCTACGACAGAAATTTCGCACTTCACTATCCAAAAAGATCGGAGTCAATACGTGTTTTGGGGACGAACAGAAAGTCCGTAATGATGATTACAGTTAAAGTTAACTCAAAGTCAGAGTTAGTTGAGAATAGAGAGGGAAAATCAGCGCTATGCGGTGTAATTTGTTGTTGTGGCGACAGGTTATTGTCGAGAGCTGTAATATGTGGTCATAAGGTTTAGATCTGAGAAGCACTAAGTTAACTGTTGTAAAAGTGGTTGTAAGTAGTAAAGGAACTTATAAAAACTGTCTATTTGTTGAAGTGTTTAATTATTTTTTGAATTGTAGTAACGAAATATTTGATTTTCTTGCAAGCAATTCGTGATTTCTAAATTTTTGTTAGTGGGGGTTCCGTGACAAACGCGAAAGTGCATTAGGGGTTCCGCGATGACAAAAAGATTGAAAAGCACTGTTCTACATTCAACACGAGTTCTAATATCTATGAAAAAAAAGCACAGAGTAGTTAAGAACAATAAGCTCAAGCGAAGTAGGTAAAGTAATAGCAATAAATGAAGGTATTTGTTTTCTCAAAATGATGAAGTGTAGGAGAAAGCAGGGTACAGATCCACAAAAGTAAAAAAATTGTCAACGGTCGTTTTCTCGTTTTATGTTAGTGGAAGTGGAAGCGGTGGAAGCGGAAGCGGTTGAAAAATAACCGCTTCCACATCCCTGATTGAAACACAATCAAAACTAATGATAACGGCGAAACGGTGGTTGCTTTTACAATTACAGAAATAAACTATTCGGTGGTAAGCCTATTTTGCGATGTGGCACTGCCCCTTTCCTATTTATATTTGTGGTATTAAGCTTTTTGGCTGCGCTGTTTGTCTTGTTTCCGGTATAGCGACAAAAAGCGGCTATGCCTTCCCAAAATCATTCACCACATTTTAGTAGACGCCCATCAGGCCGAGATATTTTCAAACAAATGTTCTCTCTAAATTCAGTTTTACAAATTGTTATGGTTATGATTTTATGTTGATTTTTTACTAAACTTGAGATTTTATTACAATGCTGTATAGTATAGACATAAATACCTCAACAGGCAGCATAAGAAAAAACCCTTGCTTTATAGTATATAGGCTACGACGGCGACGCCAAAGAGCCCCATCAGCAACGTCGGGATTGAGAGTGTCAGTTCAGCCGCCCAAACCGGCTTCACCTATCCGGCTCTTGTGTGAAGAGTTACCAAAAGTTTATGTGTTTTCTGCAATAAGACTTTCACAAATTTTTTTGCTCCTTTTACTAATAGAATATCTCATTTGAAGATCCTGGTTATGCCTTATATCTATGTGCTCTGTTCATTGCTAACAAGAACCCGCGAACTCGAGGCAGCCTTGCGTTTCCCGTATTTTGGAAGAAGGAAACACATTTCCTATATTAAGCTATTTGCAATCAAAATAGCAAACTTGTCTTTCGCATGATGCGATTTTATACAGTGGCGTTATTTTCTTTTGATTTCCTCTTAAACTTTCTCAAGTCCTCGCTGTCTACGCATTATGTAGCATGTTCTTTTCTACCTGCTTGACGTGCCCTGGGAAGTTAAAAGAGTCCTTGCTTTTCTCCAAATGTTAGGTTTCACCCTGATAGCTCTACAAAGCTATTATAAAGCAAAATACCAATGATATCTTCCATGTGGTGCGATTTGACACAGTGACGTTGTTAATTGTGATTTCTCCTCAAACTTTCTCAAGTCCCTGCTGGCTACGCATTATGATTTATATTCGTTTTTTCTCGGTGAGGTATGCTCATAGAAGTTAAATAAGTCCTTGCTTTTCCCCAATTTTTATGTTTGATCCCTGTAGCTCTATAAAGCTATTATCAAACAAAATAGAAAAATGTTCTCTTAAGGATCGTGCGATTTTATCTCGGCAGGGCGTGCCATCACAGGCGCCGATTTAAATCGTATCAATTAATGCAGCTGCGCCAGCTTCACCGTACAAACATTTGTGAGAGCAGCAACGAAATCTTTTAGTAAATATAAGCCATAATTCCTGTACATGTACTGGTGATTATGTTGGTCCTTCAATCAAGAATGGAAGTATTCAAAAAGAAGGAATAATGTTACAAACTACCAATTGTAATATTTAAAAGTGTAAGGAAGGGGGGCGGACCATAGTTGAAATTGATGGCATTGCCCAAATGGTGGTCGTGTTGACAATTAAAGAAATGAACTACTTAGTGGTAGGCTTATTTGACGATTTAGTGGCCCCGCTTTTGTACTTTTATTTGTGACATTAACATCTTTGCCTGCGCTGTTTTGCTTTAATTCGGCCATAGCATGAAAAGGAGCCATGCCTTTCTCCTAAGCCATATAACCTATTGCAATTGACGCCTATTTAGCTCTTTTCAAACATAAACATTCCCTCTTGATCCAGTGTTACAAATTGATGCTATTATTGTTTAATTTTGATCTTTTCTTAAACTTGGAATTTTAAAAGATTTAACTTTGCCCCTAATCCAGACCTCCCTTCTGTTAAATGAAGATTAGTATTTTGTACCGACATTCTTGCAATTACAAATATCAGTAATGGGCTTTGTCATTTATGTTCGCTATCAAAATGATAGTGGATAATTTTGCTGCCTGAATTTTAAAATTATTTTAATTTTAAAATTCGAAATGAAGCACTCACAGTTAAGTTATAACAATAACGGAGGCCCCCGTTAATATCAAATCAGCTCTACGGCAGCCTCGCCCAACTGCAAAAAAATTGCTTCAACATTAAGATTTAATGCAGCTCGACACTTACATTTTGTCGCAAACTATAAGAAAGCACCATCTTTACCCAATCGTCTTTTTCTTGGGTGATCACCAAGTGTTTTGCTTGGAATGGGCTACGCAATAAAATTTGTAGACTTCACTTTTCGATGAATCTTTTGATGGACAATGCCAAAGATCCATGCTATCAGGAAAGAATACACAAAATGTATAAAAGGACTTAGTTTTTCTTGAAATTTTCCAGAGCAGGCACCAAAATTTTGTGTTTTTAACCGGTAGACTACATTTCATAAACATTTACAGACTTCAGTTTTTAATGAATGTTTTTGAAATTGTCGACAGATAATGCAAAAGAACCGTACTTGTGAGGAAAGGTAGTCAAAATGTACCAAGGAACTAACTTTGTAAATATTATTAAAAGCCTCTAGCTTCTTGTCGGTCACCAACTGCACTGAAGAGACCTGATAGGTCGAAACAGTGTCACTGTCTGCAGTTTTGCTATGTGCAGAACTAACTTTGGTTTAACAATCGCAAGTTTATTAAGTTAAGTAGGATAATTGTACAACTAAAAATGGAACATGGTGTATGACAACCAATTTTTGATCGCACATTATAAACTAATCCATAGCCTCAAGTAATTGGAGTCATATATTGCTGGAAAGCAAATTTTCTAAGCTTTCAAAGGATAGTAATTGTTAGTAGTTTATTATAACGTTGTTGTACTAAAGTCACCTGTTTTTACTGAGCTTACCACTTTTTGAAAGGGGTAGAAAGTTACACCACATGTCTTAAAGTTCAGTTTTTTCACTATAAAAACAAATATTACCTCGTAATTGTCCATGTTATACGCTATCGGAATTGCATTGAAGTAACCGATAATTTGTTGAAAAACTTTGAAAATCGGTTGAGAAATGAGGTGACAAATCAATTTTTTAGTAAACTGATTTTGCAAAGAGTTTGCAATTTTTGAAAACATCTTCATATTATGATCTTTGGTAGCCAAATATTTGTTAATCGTACGGGACATATTATGACATCTTCGAGCCAGTTTTAATCGCGCAAGCGAAATAGAGAACAAAAATGCTTACAGTATATGGCTTAAAGTTCTTAAACATAGAAGTGCTCGTAACATTGTCAAATAAGCAATAATTGTTGTAGAATTGCTTTTGTCCAAAGCATCTTATTAATATCTTCTGACACAACGTTTAATCGCGTTTCTGCGATGAGTTTTTTTGAGAAAGAACAAACAACAGCAAATTGTGCAATGAAGCCTTGATTGTGACGTCATTTTAGACCCCAAACAAATGAAAATTTTTGCAAAAAGGGTAAGTCGGAAGCTGGTGTTTGCTTAAGCAAAAAGCGGTGGTCCTTTGTCAAGTAATGCGAATTTTAAAACATATATTTTTGATTATGACATCATAAACACCCTTATGACTCTTACCGGGGGGTGGTGATCAATCGTGCCAAGTTTGATGCTTGTACCTCAGTCAGTTTTGAAGGGGTTAAAACAGACATACAGATAGACAGAATTGCGCTTTATAGTATAGATCAGCTCTAATATTTTTGCTCGAATGTTATTCGCTCAAACCTTTTTGCTTCATAGATTGGCACCCGATAGAAACATGGTGCTTCTGCAACTTTCAAGCTATATTTTATGATTGTATGATTAGTGGTTGCCGAGATATAAAAATTGACCCCTCTGCGTGCATATTTTGGGAGTTGCCTGCTGGAATATAGTGGCAACGCCTTCAAACTAAATTCTAAGGAACTTTTGGGCTATTTGTTAGGATTAAAGAACTACAGTTTTTTCGATTTCCAAAAAAAGTTTTTCACTCTACCATATTACACACTATCCGCTTGTTTGCTTTATAGGATTTAAAAGCTTAAAAAATAGCGTAAAGCTGTAGCTGGAATCAGTCAACAGTAGTGTTCACGATTTAATAAAAGCAAATCGATTTCACTAAAACACCATCATCAGCGTTCTGTAAAGCAACAGCAATAGTAAATAATTACTTACGTCATGTTGAACGGACAGGCTCACAAAACTGTCTCCATCAAAAAACGAACTAACTGTAATAAGAAAATAATTCTTAAGAAACTAATTGTAATAAAAAACTTAGATAATAAAAGACCGCGATTGTCACTTCTTTCGGACTATGGGAGTTTCTCCGAATGCCCTTTCCATTAAAAAATTGACTCTATCAAAAAACGAACTGACTGAAATAAGATTTTCTTAAGAATATTTTATTACAATTAGTTTCTTAAGAATTATTTTCTTATTACAGTTGGTTCGTTTTTTGATGGAGACAGTTTTGTGAGCCTGTCCGTTCAACATGACGTAAATAATTATTTACTATTGCTGTTGCTTAACAGAACGCTGATGATGGTGTTTTAGTGAAATCGATTTGTTTTTAAACCTTAATAGGTAACCTAGGGTCCCAGCAGACCCCACGTTTTTAATTTTTTGTGTTTTCTATGTTTTTATTTGAAGCTCGTGGGTGTTACTTCATTTACCCTCCTAGTATAGGGATCTGAAAAGAAAAATGGAACCAAAAAATTAACTCTTAGAATAATATAGGCAATACAGACCTTTTGGGGTCGTAAACAGACATATCGGTCGATTCAAGCCATCTGTAAAACGCATGCGTACCAGTTTTTTATCTGTGAAGACTGTTTGTGAGCACCTATTTGTACTACCCAATTGCGTAATTATTTTAGTTTTTAGTTATTGTAAAAGATTTTGAATCTTCGATTCTATTTGCGTTTGGCGAGGATTTGAACCGTCACCCGGTTTTTTGACAGACGCTCTCAACACCTTACTGCTTTTCCCGACAGACTTTAACCACACGAAAGTCTTTCAAGCAGCGATATATATTTAGGCGTTTTAAACGCTACGTAATTAATCAACAGAGGCCGAAGAGAGTTTGTGGCAACGGCAACGGTTAAATACCTTGACCACTTTACCTTTAAAATAAAACAAGCATCTTGATTAACTACCTGGCTAATTCTATTCAACAAATTAATAAACTTAAACGTCTTAAACAGTGAAATAAAGTAAGCTAATTTCTAACCAAGGTACAATCTGGCTATTTCCAACTCGTCCAAGTACAAATACAATCGCTCATGCACGTTTTTCGAAACAAAGGATTTCCGGGTTCAAAGGTAAAGTGTTTCCGATTTAATTTGTTAATATTTAATTTAAAATATGAAAGGTTTACGCTACAGTTATAGTTTAGTTTTTAGAGAAACTCTGTGGAAAATGTATTGCAAATGTATTATAGCAATGTAATGTGTTTATTTGTAACATGTGAAACTTTTTTTAAATTTTCTGCTAACCTTAGTGAAGGAAATACTTCACGCAGTAAAGTAGAATTTATTTGGAAAATAAAGCACAATTTTGTTATATTTTTTTAGTTTCATTGCTATCCTTACATACCGTACTATAAGCAATAAAGTATTACAAATGAACAAAAAGGACATTTAAAAAACGTTTTTATCACCGTTGATAACCTGGGGTCTAGCTGGACCTCAAGTTACCTCTAGCTATAGGGAAAACCATGGTTACCTATTAAGCGTTAATAAAATGTGAACCATACTGTTGACTGATTCCAGCTACAGCTTTGCTCTGTAAGTTTTAGTTTGCTGATATTCTTAGTGGAATCGTCATTTATTTATTTTCACTTGAGTGGAGCATCTCTTAAAATTACTATGATTTATTTTGAAAAAATAGGGTTATATTTTAAGTCATATTTTAGCAACTATGTCTCGTATTTTTTAAATTATTGGGTCATAAAAAGCCAATTGACTTCAAAAGGCGCCCAATGAGTTCTAATAACCATGGAAATATTCAAAAAAATTACAAGTTTAATTAATAAAAAACTTGAAACTTTTTGTTAGATGTAGCAACTTTGGAAAAGAAACGATCAGAAAAAAGAAAAAGAAATCAGCTGGGCACTAGGCAGGTTTATCTTGACACAATAATGGTGTGAAAAGCTAAACGTATATACAGACACCTTAACATTGTCATTGTATTAATAATAGTACAGTACTCCAAAATTCATCAACTAAAACATCAAATTTCAATATAGGCAATAATTTGAAGTAAAAGTTACAATACTTAGCCAGCTAAAAAATGCACTAAATTACCAAAATAAACTTTATGTTTACAGCACTGATAAGATCTACAGCATAAAAACAATAATTATGCTCACATTAAATTTTTAAAGGCAATGTAAAACCTTCAATAACCTATTACACTATATAAATAGTGCCAAACTTTCATCACCCAGCATAGCTAAAGTTGCAATTTTTTTCCCATTAAAGAATGTATCCAACTGTGGTCCAAAAGAGTGCACTCGCTATGGCACCTATAGTTACTTCTATCATGATAGCTACGGGCTGTAGACTTTGTTCCATATACTGTGTAATGCTGCATTACGGTTGAAATTTTTCTGGTTGTGGTTGGTACTTGAATTTACTTCGAGTTTATACATCACTTAGTTTAGAAGCTATATCACGTGACTACAATAGCGGTGCACGGGTGCATCGATCGTTCAAAAAAATTAGTGGGATTTTAAATGGTTATTTATGTTGGTCCTTCGCAGGCAAAACCACTTTACAAATCCGCGAGTCGTGGCACACTAGAAACAACACGTTTTGCTTTTAGGCAGTTTTGCCAGCACACGTTCTACGTAAAAACTCGCCATCAGCTTACATAAATGCACAAGCACATAAGCCCACTGTTAAATATATGTGGACCCTACGAGACAATGCTGACTGGGTTCACTCCTGTGACCTTTATTTGCTACTTCCACAGACGATTTGGTCCTGAGGCTCAAACTTGCCATCCAGGTTGTTGATTTGCAAAGCTTTTACAGGCAGCCACTAAGACCAATCCTACCCCTTAGGGAAACGAGATAGCCGGTTGTCATTGACACCGGCAACCGGCATTAATTCCATTAACACTCTCTCTGTGTGGGACCGTCAAAATGGACCGTCATTTCTTGCTGATACAGGCGCCGACTTGTGCATTATTCCAGCTTCGCCTATGGACAAAAAGACCCAACCTCCGGGTTGCAAGCTCAATGCTGCCAATGGCTCCAATATTCTTACGTGGGGCCATCAATTACTCTTTGTTCACCTGGAGAACGGCCGCCGTTACATACTAGACTTTCGTTTGGCTGATATCACGCGTCCTATCCTCGGAGCAAATTTTTAGAGCAAATAATTTAGCAATTGACTTGCGTGGCCAGCGCCTTATAGATTTGAACCACGCGTCAATGCTTCCTGCCACTCGCGAACCCAAACCTGTCGATCTTTCGAGTTTAAGTTTTTCTACCCTCGCCCGTTTCGACAATCTACTGAAAGCCTTTTCAGAGATGTTGGTGCTCCATTTTACCTTTGAAACCAATAAACCTGGCGTCGAACATCAAACCATTACCATAGGCCCACCTGGACATGCTCGCGCTTGTCGGTTACCCACCGATAAGTTGGCACAGGCAAAAGCAGAGTTCCTTGACATGGAACAAGGTGGCATCATTCAGCGTTCCCGCTTTCCATGGTCTTCCCCCTTGCATATGGTTCCAAAACCCAATGGTGATTGGCGTCGTTGCGGCGACTATCGTCGTCTTAATGAGACAACATTTAATGACCAATATCCCCTCCCACATGTTCATGATTTTAATTCTAAATTAGCAGGTACTAAAATTTTTTTCAAAATTGATCTCTTCTGTGGTTACCACCAAATTCCAATGGCAACTGACTCCGTCCCTCAGACCGCGGTTGTCACTCCTTTCGGACTGAGGGAGTTTCTCCGAATACTCTTTGCATTAAAAAAATCCTGCACAAGCGTTTCAAAGACTTATAAATGGTAGTTTTCGTCAACTTAATTTCGTTTTTGTTTATTTGGATGACATTTTGATAGTCAGCTCTTTTGATGATGAACATTTTGAGCACCATTGACAAGATTTTACCCCCGTTCCACTAATGGTCTTGTCATTAACAAATCTAGATGCACTTTCAGAGCTACCGAACTCGACTATTTAGGCCATAAAGTTACAATTAAAAGGATCTAAATTTTACCTGATCGCATCCAGCCTATTCAGAATTTTCTGATTCCTCAAAGCCGATCTGCTTTCCAACGCTTCTTGGGACTCATCAGCTACTAACATCGATTTCTTTCCAATATTGCCCAAAAGTTGCTCCTCTTCATCTGTTTTTGTTGTTTTTACCCGACCCCTTCCGAAGGATGGAGTCCCAGAAGCCGGGCAACTTCTCAAGACCTGAACCACAGATCATAGAGAGACATAGAGTCGCCAAAAAGCAAGCGGCGCAAAGAGTCCGTAGCTGGACAGTGTAGAATGAGATGAGAGATGTGCTGGGACGAGCGTCCGTAGGCGCTGCGCGAAGGATTCTCGATTCTTCCCAATCCTAGAGAGGCAAGAGCTTAATAGAAAGCTCTGTCTGTTGCAGCGCAGACGAGAGAGGACACAGCGAGCGTGACAAGGAAGCACAAGTTCCTCGGTGGAAATCGAGGAAACTTGTGCGTTGAAAAATTTCGATGAGACAGTACGCCTCCAGTCCTAGATAAGACAAGAGTGGATACGAGAGATAAAAAGAGAGAGACTACAAGGGATTGCAGAGGACGCAAGTAGCGCTCCCCGTCTGGCAAGCTCATCAGCTGCGTCGTTCCCCGGGAGAAACGAGTGTCCGCGGACCCATTGTAGCCTGATAGAACAGGAGGAGAAAGAAAACAGTTCTTGCCAGATCTGCCAGAGAGATTGAGATAAAAGGAAAGATGGAGGAGAGGACAGGGTGGTAAGGACAGAGTGGTAAGGACAGAGCAAGAGTCACATAGAAGGAGAAGAGAAGTAAAGTGGCAGACTTGTTGGTTCTGCCGAGTCCAGCAAAGAGCGTGCAGAATGGCGCAGGCTTCAGAAGAGAAAGTTTGGCATACTGAGCATGCTGAGAAGGAAAGAGTGGCCTCAGTGCCACAGAGAGAGCAGTTGGCAAATACGCCAGAGCCGCCTTTGCCAAAAGTAAAAGGAACAAAGCCGTCAATACAAAGTACCAGATTGTATGGTGGGAGAGTCAAGGTGAGCAAATGCGGCACATTGGCGAGATAAGGGGATCAGAGAGGGAACATGGAGATAAGGGGGTGAACTCCACAGTGAAGGAAGGGAGCTTTTCAGGACGTGAGAAAGAGTGAGCAAGAAAAGCCATCCTAGGGAAAGTAGAAGGAAGCATGAGCGGGTGAGTGGACGCAAAAGCTCTGCAGGACGATCTGCAGAGTTTTGGTTTCACTACAAGTCTGGCCAAACCTGAAATAGGAAAAGAGGTTGGGAGACGAAAAGCCCGCTCATAAAATGAAAGAGTGAAATGAGTCAGGGTGACTCGTAGGGGAGGTAGAAAAGCCTCAGAGAGAAAAAGAGGCATAGGGGAGAACGAGAGGCAGCCGGTGATGGCGCGACTAGCCTCTCAGTGAAGGCGTTTCAGTTTGGTGATACTGGTAACGCTTAAGAAAGGAAACCACCCGAATGAGGCATAAGTGAGAAGAGCCCGAAGAAAAGCTTTATACAGAACAGAGAGGGACTTCTTAGAGGGGCCCCATGACAAAGCAGAGATACAGCATAAGGCCTTAAGACGAGGGAAGAACTTGGTCTTCAGCGAAGATACATGTTTAGAAATGCTAAGAGTGCGGTCAAAGGCGGCCCCAAGAAAAGTTGGAGTTGGATTGAAACGGAGGCAGCAGTTGAATAAGAAGAGGTTGGACTGGAGGTGAGCTTGATGGGGATCCACCGAGAAGAAGGAGAACTCACATTTGCTCGGATTGAGAGCAAGACACCAGTACTCAGACCAGCAATCCAATCGAATCATATTTCCTTGTGTGGCCTCTACCACAGCAAGGACCGGTGGAGGAGGACCAAATGGCCCGATTGTTAGCGTAAAGAGAGCAGCTGACGGAAGAAGGCAGAGAAGCAGGAAGATCATTGATGAAGAGAGAGAAAAGAACAGGGCCAAGAACGGATCCTTGCGGAACACCTCGACGGATTCGAAAGGAACAACTTTTGTGATTTTGATAAAACACGCAAGCGCGCCTGTCAAAAAGGAAAGATTGAGTCCAACGAACAAAGCAAGGTGGGAGGCCAGCCGAAATGAGTTTTATGGAAAAGGGCGGGATTACAGACAGAGTCAAAAGCTTTAGAGAAATCAATATTATTGAGGATCATTCGAGAGCCCGGCCTGGGTTTGATATACCCACCCGAAATGGACTGAGAATGATACAAAATTTGATCAAGAGTAGACCGTCCATGGTGGAAACCGGCCTGGCGGGGAGAGAGAATGGATTTAGATCCCAGAAACAAAAGTAGACGGGATAGAATGATGCGTTCAAACAGCTTTGATATACAGGAAGTGAGAGAGATAGGCCGGAAGGAAGCAGGAGAGTCAAGAGGCTTTCCCATCTTGTGTATGGGAATAATAGAAGATGTCTTCCAGATGGAAGGAAAGAAATGCAAAGTTCAGAAAAGATTGAAATTGTGAAGAAGAAAATCCATGCCAGAGCGAGAAAGGTGCTTTAGCATGGGATAGGCAACTTTGTCTGGGCCAGTGGCAGGGGACAAGAATAGGTTAGAAGCAGCCGCAAGAAATTCAGCGGGGAGAAGAGGGAGCAGAAAGACAAGTGAGACTTCACAGGGCACGTGGCTCGATGGAGCTCAGAGAGGTAGCCTCTGGCTCTGCTACGCATGGCCTTTGGCTGAGAGACAAAAAAGTGGGATCTCAGGTAATCGGCGAATACCGAAGCCGATTCCCTGGAAGAGGAACAGTTAAAGAAGTTAGAAGAGGAGGAAGATGAGGAAGAGGAGCCAGCAACAGAACGAAGAAGAGAATGTACAAATTTAGGGCTAGATTTAGGCAAAAGGGAAGAGCAAGTTGCCTGCCATGTCTCAGCCTTGGCCTTGGCGATGACTGACGAAGCACGACAAGAAGCAGAGATGTAAGCCTGGCGATCTTCATCATTTCTGTAAGCGGCAGCGAAAACCTTGCGTCTTTCACTAATCGCTTCTTTGACTTCAGCGGACCACCAGTCTTTAGAATGGAATTTGATGCGGCCGAAAGGAATGGAGGATTTGGCCGCATTCAATGTCAGAGAAGTGAAGAGAGTAGCAGCAGAGGAAAGACAAAGAGACGAGTATTCCTTTGCAGAAGGACAGTGGGAGTCAAAGTAAAAAGCAAAGTCATCCCAGCGAGCTTTCTAAAAATTGAAGAAAGGGAGACGCTGGTCTGAGCAAAAGAATGGAGAGAGAGGGACAGATAGAAGAATTGGTAGGTGATCAGAACCCAAGTCCTGAAGCACCTCCCATGAGCAAGAGAAGGCGAGAGAGGAGGGAACAAAGGATATGTCAGGGGAGGAGCGACTGCCAGAGGAGCGATGAAGAAGAGTAGGTATGTCAGGGTCATTGAGAGGGAGGAGGTCAGAAGAGATGACCCAATCGAATACTTCCTCCCCACGACGGTTGGAAGTACTTTTTCAGTCCCAGAGGAGGGTGATGGCAATTGAAATCTCCCAGTATGAAGAGATTTCTGGAGTAGGGAAGAATGGAAAGAAAAAACAAGTCGGTTTTGCCATCCGTCGGAGAAGAGCAAATAGGCGGAGCATAAACATTAAGGAAAGAGAGTGAGGAGGAGTTGTTTAGAGAGATGTTGACCCCCTACATAATCAGAGTATGGGTTCAAGTGAAGAGAGAGAGGAGGTAGAAAGTTCATAGAAGAATAGGCTGTGTCTGACGAAAATGATGACACCGCCACTAGCGTGCGTGGCATCACGAGAAAGAATGCTAGACCGGGAGTTGGTGCAATCAGATTGCAGAGTAGAGAATCCAGGGATCCGGAAAAAGGAAGATGAGTTAAAATTAGATTCCTGGGTACAGATAAGGTCAACAGGATGGGACGAAAGAAAATGTTGCAATTCAGTGCTCCTGGCTCGGAAATCGCCAGCATTGCATTGAAGAACCCTGAGAGAGTCAGAGGGAAAGAGGAAGCAGGATGCGTAGAAGATCAACCAGGAGCAAGAGATGGTGATAAGGGAGCATAGGGAGAAGTTCGAGGGGAGTGTCCGGGGTAGCTGGGACCCTCGGAAGGTCAACAGCCATTTCGACCCAACCCAAACCGCACCAACCACGTTGACGTGGCTGTTGATTGGTGCAGAATGCCCTTTGCATTAAAAAATCCATTAAAAAATCCTAGCGTCGAGTGTTCGGGGAAAGTAAATAGAATGGTCACAGTCTTGCCAAGAGGCATTCTATTGCGCAATATCCGCCTTTGCTCATGCAATTTTACTTCACCACCCTCGTGCCAATGCGATCACTAGCATTACAGAAGACGCATTAGGCGTTGGATTGGCGCTCAACCAGAACAGTTGCACGAAGACAAGTGGGTCCCTATTGCATTTTTCTTTTAAAAATTATCTTCTGCCGGACGAAATTACAGTGCATTTGACAGAGAACTACTAGCAGCCAATGCAGCCATCCGGCACTTTCGCTATTTTGTTGAAGCAAAACCATTTACTGTCTATACAGGTCACAAGCCCCTCACCTGTGCATTTTCAAGCACAGCAGACCGTTCTCCCAGGCAATCACAACATCGTTTCTATATCACTAAATTCACGATCGATATTCGCCACATTTATGGAAAATATAATATCGTTGGGGACACCCTTTCTAGGATAGAAACCGCAGAACTGCAAGACATTGACTTCCAACAATTGGCAAAAGACCAAGCAGCTTCTACTCAAATCTCAGCTTACCCTACCGCTATCATTGGTTTTTCCCTCAAAGGTATTCCTCTGAACAACACTGTTTTATTGTGCAATTTGTCTTTAGGAAAACCACGCCCTATTGTTCCAGAGGAATGGACTCACAAGGTTTTTCAAACAATCCACTCGTTGTAACATGCTGGCCCACGCCCTACTCAACGAGCTGTGGCTGACCGTTTTGTTTGGCACGGCGTGAAGAAAGATATTCAACAATGGTGCAAGGAATGTCACGGCTGCCACTTATCTAAAATTAATGGACATGTCCGAGCACCCCTTACTCACAAGCTACCACCATCAAGTCGTTTCAAAAGCCCACTTATGGATGGTCCGTCGCCCCAGCGAAGGAATGTCGTATCTTTTTGCATTCATCGACCGCTTTACTCGGCGGCCCGAAGCCCGATTCCAAAGCAAACATGTGCCCCAGCCCTAATCAGACACTGGATATCACGGTTTGATCTCCCGGAAGACAACACGTCTGATCGAGGCGCACAGTTCATTTTCTCACTGAGCACTGAACTTGGTCAGGTTATTGGAGTGCAGTTACACACCACCACCGCTTACCACCCGCAAGCCAACGGTATGATTGGAAGATTACACCGTCAACTCAAGAGCTCACTCAAAGCTCGGAATACAAATCCGTATTGAATGGATTACCTTCTTTTAATGCTGCTCGGCATCCGCGTGACGTGGCATGAAGAACCGGGTGCTCGCCCGCCAAATTGGGGTGTGGCTCGTGTCGCGTAAACAGAGTTTTGGTTCTATCACAAATGGAATTTCATCTGAAATTGAGGCGACTTATAATTTCGCTCGAATAATTAATTCTGACTGCAACTTAACAGCTAGGTGAAGATTGGCTACTAATAAATACTTAACCACGACACTTTAAACCACGCACTTCTCGAGGAAGAACAGAACAGATACATTCACAAAATATTTCGAGACTTTAAATTCCTTAACTGGTCAATCACACGAACCAATGTCCTCTAATTTATCAATTAGAAGCCAATCAGAAAATTTATATCAATCAATTAACCGCTTGATTCTAGACATTCATGAAACCAGTTTAAATGTACACATGCAAAATAAATTGCAACTTAAAATCAACGTTATTTTATGCAATTTAAGATGCAAAGTTTAAATGAAAAACTAAAGCACGTGGTTTAAAATATAATCTTTTTTAAATCTTTTAAATTTTAATAAACGTTTGGGAAATTTTCACTAAATATTTTTTTGCTACCATATTGCTGAATTCCCAGATGAAAGAGATTTTAATCAATCAACAAAAAAGTTTTTTAAAAAACAAGACATTAGGAGCATGAACATCTGTAGTGGTACTCAATGTAAGATAATAGGCTCATAGATACTGACGTTGTAGATATTTGGATTCCATTTTAGAATTTAGTGTTTGCCCCCTTCAAAAAAAGTTATAGTACGTCAATGCATGTACAAGTAAAAATAACCAGCTGTCTATCATGATGAAGAATTAAATTGAACTTCAAGTAGACCTTCTAGGTTTAAAAATGGATCTTTTCAATAGCCCGTTTATTGTCAGCAGTCAAATTAAGTTGTTCATCCCAGTGTTCTAGTGTCCCTGTGCCACTTCTTATTGACTACACTTTTCAATAGACAACCAGCGTGTCTACGGATAACCAGAGAAACTTGAGAGCAAGAATACCACAAAAGGTACAATATTCTTAGAAATTTTTCAGGTACTTGAAAGAAAGACTGCAATGGACGTACCGGTACATATTTTTTACGCATGTCTTCCAAATATCTTGACATTTTTAAAAAGGCATGAAAAGTGCAAACATGGATCATGTGGCAACTGCACTTTCCTCGTACAATATAAGGTAGCTGTTTTCAACAAACCAATTATAGCGGTAGTACTAACAGACAAAGTAGGCATTTTGTAGTCTTAGTAGGTATAGTAGGTATACTACAAGCATATTATTTAGAATAATTAGCCACGTTAGCCTTGGACATAGTAGGCCTACAATAAATCTAAAATAAACTTACCGGGGCACTGTTGAGGCTAACTAATGTATTATTACTTAAACAAACGCAAGCTTTTGTGGTTAGAACCGCCACTTCGACTGGTGCAAAAGCACTTATACTGGATATTCTCAGCAGCGCCACCGTGAGAATTACAATTTACCACGTAGAATAGTAATTCATTTTTGTTCATAAAAATACCAAAAATAAGATAGCAAAAATTACACAGATATGAAAAGAGTTTATCGTACCCAAGGTTATAAAACAGTTTGCTAATAATTGTTTTTTTTTTCCAGTGAGAGGACGCAAAAGATGATGTGTTTAAGTTCAGAAGACATGAAGGGGTCGTCAAGTCTGCATCCTCTCAGAAAATAAATATAATGTAAAGTTGGTTGCGAACTACCTGAAAAGTGATACAAATATAGTGTAAGAACAGTAAAGAAACTCAGATAAACATTAAATTTAACAAAAAAACGAAGTCAAAAACCAAATATACAATTTGATCAAACATCTTGATTACTTGTTGGGTATTACACAACATCAGTTTTACATATTTTTTGAAAACAGTGAAATCTTTATTAATTTTTGTATTAAACTGGGAAAAAAATCGTTCCAAATTTTTGGACCAGTTGTTCCAATCGAATTAAAACCAGCACTTTTATTCATGCGATATATGTGATAATTTCCTTTAGAAGTAAATCAAGTCTTGTGTTGTGGGGATGTACACTCAAGGTGCAAGAAAAATATCTATGAAAACAACTAGGTAAACTACACATAAATTTTCAAATTTCAAGTCGGCGTAAATTAGCAATTTTTCATAATTTTCACTCGTTATACAATGGCAAAATTTTAGTTATTCGATGAAAGGATTTAGTCAAAATTTTAGAAATAGGGCTTTGTTTAGTTTGAATATTACTGAGATTGGTTGTAGTTGTATTTCCCCAATCAATAATTGCAGAGTGCAGATGTGAATAGGCGATGCTATAAAAAATGTTCCGTAAGGTATAAGTTGGGACATAAAATTTTTAACTAGCTAAATATGCCAGCAGCTTTACTCAACTTTACAATAATTTGGTGTGAGTGTGACGGGTCCAACTTAAACCGTCTTGAGTTCGATTCTACATGACAGTGTTTTTATGTGGCACTCAAAGGCTTTTATAAACAATACTGTTGTTGTATAGACTTATCGTGCAAAGGCTCGTATGATCAAGTTAGTTGTTGCATAGGCTAAGTGTTCAATATAACAAATCTTACATCTCTAGATATCAGTTAAGAGTCAAAAATGTTACATAATCAAACACAATGTACTAAGAAAGAGACATCATTCACCAACATGATGTGGATTGTATGTCACAAATTAAGAATTATTAAAGCAAAATTATTCCTTTAGACTAGTTGCATAAATCAGCGCTTCTCAACCGATAGGCCGCGAAGGTCTTTCAGGTGGGCCGCGGAACGTTCTGCCATGAATTAAAGATTTTTTTGAAAAAAATTATGAACTACGAAAGCTAAAAATGTACTATAAACTCAACACTCTTTCGTTTCGTATCAACTTTCTTCCTGGAATAAATGATTGTTCTGAAGCAAATTTTTCATGAAGTAGGCCCCGAAACAAAGTCTCGGCAAAAAGTGGTCCATGACATCAAAAAGGTTGAGAAGCACTGGAATAAATAATTTAACCACTTTGTAGTAAAACTATTAATTTTTGTAGCGTTAGGAGAAAAAAGACAGACCAATAAAAGTTGTTTTATTTTAAGCCAATACAGGAAGTTTTTGTCAGCGAAATGGGTGGAGATTTAAGCCCACCTTTTGTCAGGAAATAATTGTGCACAAATCGCTAAAGACTACTTCAATAAGTTTTTCAACTTTGCTTGAAATGATTCACCGAGCATTGAATTTACAATCCTAAATAAGTTTTATACAACTGCAAAGAACAAAAATCACAAAATTATCATTATTTTCGAATGTTATATTTAAATTTTACTTTTCTCATTCTTCGCAACACACCTACATCATTGCAAATAATCTCTAATAAACGTTAAAGATAATCTAAGACATAGGTTTCTTATCACATCATTCCGTCACTTCTCTTTATCTTCACCTCTTTTCTTTATTTTTTTGTACTTTTTTTGCTTTTAATTTCATCCACCATCATCGTTTCTCCTGTTAAAAGTCTTTTTTTTTTCTTTTCAGAAACACTGTTCTTAACACGCAATCATGTCTTGAAATGTGCGTCAGCCATCTTCTTTTTTCGGTTAATGGTTTCTGCGTTTTATTCACAAAATTTAGAACATTCTGTAGTTGTCAACTTTTCTGTCCACTTTGCTCTCTCAACTGTTAGATACGCAACTTTAGAGAAATTTTTATAGTCAACCTCTTTGATTATTGTCAGATGCAAAATGTCCTTGAACAACTTTTGTTATAACAAAGATGAAACGTCACAAATTAGTATGCCTAAAACGTTATCACGCAGTCGCTAACCACGTGGTAGATAAGTAAAAATGTAAAAAAGGGAATGGATCGTTTGGCTGCATTACAAAGAATTGCGGGAAAGAGTAACATTGGTTGACGCTCTAGAAGGGTAGTTTTTTCAAAGGAAAAGATGCTTGAAGCTGAGACGTCATTAATTAAAGTGCGTGAGACATCATCACGTGACCGACAAACACACAGTAGATCATGGTATCCGCAATTTGAACTTATTTTCTGAAAATAGCATTGCACACAGTGAGCCGGTGTGGGAAATACTCAAAACACTTGTGACACCAACACCAGCATGTCCAAATATCCCTGCATTTATCCTTTTACAGCTTTTCGTCAAAGTCTACAATGGCACTGTTGAAAGAAACATTTCGGGTATCCGCATAGTCTGGTTACGGATAAAGCGTCCTCATTTATATAAGGTAAATTTCAAGAGTGGTGCAAGAACAGAGGAATTGCGCATCTTGCGGGAGCACCTTACCACCCTGCAAGTAATGGAGCTGCTGAAAGACTGGTACACAGATTTAAACAAGCATTAAGAAAATCAAATCTCTCATACATATTTGCCTTGCAAAAATTTTTAATGCAATATCGGCGCACATCATTAGCTGGAAGATATTCTCCTAGCGAACTATTGGCAGGAAGACAAACTCGAACCAAGATTGATGTATTGCTGCCATTACCGGCTCATGCAGCGCTGCATGAGGGAGAAAATTAAAGGAGACACCTCACACACCCAAGTTTTGGGGAAACCAAGATGAAAATCCATATCAAGTTGGCATGCACTCGAAGGTGGCCAGCACGCTCATAACAATCTTCGGTTGGTGCCGGCGGAAGTTGAAAGAGCATGTGGCGCTCGTAGTGAACGAGTACAAATCCTTTCAAGTGGAGCGAGCGACATGTCGAAAGGCCCATTAGGAAAAGAAATCATAAAAACAGCACATCTTTGGGCAGTGGTGAGCACTAGCGGTGCTAAAAATAGCGGCCGGTATTGTCGAGCTGAACAAGCAACAACATTAGCCAATGTCCCGTTTTGTCTCAATAAAATATGGCCAGGCTATTTATGAGTCTTTAGAAAAGAATATATCTCAACGTTCTAACTATCTTTTATGTCATTTTGAAACTTCTAAGTTTGAAATTAAGGGTACTAAACACAAGACATAATTTTAAAAACAGCGTAATCGACGAAAAGTTAATGAAACTGGAAATGTTGGAAACGAGGCTATGGAGTATGTAGGGATTCCGCGGACGTCATAAAAGAGTATTTGCAGAAATCACCCAACAATAGCCAACGGAGTTGCTGGCTAGTACACTTTTAGACACTGAGGAGGCCCATTATGAAATGTCGCCCAAGAGCCCTGAGTCCATCACTGACAGCGATGAAGATTTTGAGATGCCTATTTTTTAAAATAACTGTATTTTGATAAGCATTTGTTTTTGTGTTGTTTTTGCAACAAATAGTACATTTGTTAGTGTTTTCTGCTGATATGCTTGTATTTTCACGGCTGGACTGAGAAAAATTTGCTGTTTTCTTTTTACATGTTAGCATTTTCCATGTAAAAAAATGAGATTAAAACTTACGACCTCTGGTTTTAGCGCATTAGCGATTAGCAGCCGCTGGTTTTTGGAAAGGGCTAGCGTTAGCGTTTATCGCGCTAAAGTTGAGGGTGTTTAGCGAATAGTGGTAGCGGCGATAAAATTTTTGCTGACTAGCGATTGCGTTGGCCTCGTTGATTTGTTACTGGCGGATGCCTCCCACTGTCTTTGGATGATGGGGTCAATGGGTGCATTTCTCGTTGGTTGGGACGCCCCAGAGGAAACGGCGATGATAGGATGATTGCTAAGCCTGGTCTCGAACAACGCCACATACCATCTTTTTGAGTCGCAGTGCATACTTTTGTGCAAGTCGTGATGTCTTTTGCATCAGTATTCTCAAATGAGAGCCGAAGGTATTGTGGCAATGTTGTATCATATGCGCATAACAGCTACATGTATGATCTTTTGAGTGAAATCACGTTTTGACACAATGATGAGATTGTAAATTAAGTAGACTAAAGAATATACATGTAATCAGCTTTTTAAGCTAGTTACATCCCCGTGATTATCTAGTTGTCTTGTTGTAAAAAAAACACAACAGTAGCCTAAATTAAATGTAACTAAATATTATTCATGTATACCTGTGACTTACTAAACCGCAACAAAACTAAGAAGTTTAGCTTTTGGCTTTCTATATCAAATCAGACTATAGCCAATGACAAAAAAACTTATTTCAAAAACATGTTGAAAGGAATTCGATTTTTAAATAGCGTTGCTTGTAGTTAAGTGTAATCGCCTCAGGCGTTAACAGTACGAAGGCAACTCATAAAAGTTGATAGAAAGAATGTCGCTACTGGCAATAAACCTGATGGCAGCTGGTATTGAAACTAATGCAACAATCAGTATATAGGGCGGGAAATAATTAGTGATTGTTTTAAACTGTCATGAAAGATTTTTTAAACAGCAATGCCCACTACTAAACACATGTCTCAAACAAGTTGACTGCATCACCTCTCTCCTATCGCAAAAGAAATAATGCAACCACCTGTCAGATAGCTGGTTACGCCTTTTCTTGATGAGTCAGCCAACCTCACCAGCCTAATAGCAATGTAAAGTCAAGGACATTTGAGGCTATTGATCGAGAACTAATCTGAAAGTCGAAAACCAATTGTTTGAAAGTTGAAAGAGTGAGATTAGATGATTGTTTGGAAGTTGTGTGCGTGGAGAGCAATGAATTGTGAGAATATTAAGTGCGTGGGTATTGATTACTGATCATGATGCAGAGTGCGCGGAGCCGATTGATTGTCAGGAAGTTGAGTGCGTGAATATCAATCACTTTTCAAGAAGTAAGATGCAAAAGGGTTAAAATAAAGAAGTAAAGTGTATGGAAATCGATCAAAAATGATGTCAGAAAGTAAAGCGCTTGGAGATCAACAGATCGTTAAAAAGCCAAGAACAAAGAGGTTAATTAACTGCTAGGAAGATAAGTGTTAGGAAATCAATTAATTTTCGGGAAGTTTACAACCAGGTGGTTTTGTGCGTGGAGCACTCGCTGTGCGGTCAGAAAACCTGAGTTGAATTGCATTGTAGAGTCATGCCAGTCATGCCAAACACTTACGAAAAGGCGTTTATAGCAGCTTGATCCCCATCCCGAAAAGAATAAAGCTGAGAAAAAGCCATCATATTTGCTTTCTGCGTCCTTGGAGAAGGCATGCAAAAGGATACCTCCATGTTTTTGCGACAAAAAACAGTAAGGTCAAGTAGTCTACCCATTGCAGAGACCCAGTTTGACTAAGGATTTGCAAAAAGAGCATCAGCTCATACTCATGAATGAAAAAAATGAAGTTGAGTTTTAAAGATCAACCAACCTCTAGAATTTGGGTGCGTGAAACTTAATGAATTGTTAGGACGTTGAGTGCACAAGTATCGATCGATTATTTTGAAAAAGTTGAGCGTATGGGTACTGCTCAATATTCAGATAGTGAAGTGCATGAAGATCAATAAATTGTGTGGAAGTAGAATGCGTGATTGTCGATCAATTGTAAAGAAGTTAAGTAGATGAGGAACGGGTTAATGACCAAGAAATTGAGAGTTGGGAATTAAATCGTGGCCAGGAAGTTGAGAGCTAGGAGATGAATCAAATGTTGATTGTGTAAGAAATAAATAATTGTGAAAAATTTTAAAGCCTGGGAATCAGTTTAGAGTTAGAAATTTGTATTTGAGAAAATCGATTAACTGTCAGGGAGATGAGTGTTTGAGGGTTGATAAATCGTTAGGAAATTGAGTGTATGGGGTCGATCAACTATAAAATACCCGTGCTTCACCGGGTTAGAATAGTGAAGCTGCTCACCCGGCATGTCGTAAGAGGCGACTTTTGAGTACCCACCAATGGCAGTCCGCCTTGTTGGTGGTGGGGCTACCAGTCGGAAATTTGCATTTACGGCTGGTTCAAAATGGGCTGCCACTTTTCCCCTAGCCTAATTCAATTAGGTTGATGGCGTGAACCTAGATTGCTGTTCACGCCATATCTCCATCCCAAGGAAGAGGAGGGGTAAACCAAAAACAACATCAACTATAAAAAGCTAAATGAGCGGGATCGACAAACTGTTAGAAAATTAAGTGCTTAAAGGCCAATCAGCTGATAAAAGAGTTGTGTGCTTAGAAATCGATCAATTAATTGTTAAATAGTCAGGCGCAAGAAAATCGATAAATCGTTAGGAAGTTGAAAACATGAGGATTGATCAATGGTCAAGAAATTGCATTACCAGAAGTTTGAAAGTTACAAAGTTTTTGAGAAATTGGTTGTATAGAAATTATTAGGAAGGTGCAAGCTTGAGGGCAATCAGTTGTTGAGAATTTAGAGAGCAAATAATTATTAGAAAAGTGAGAATTGATCTCTTGTCAGGAAATTAATTGTGTGGAATTGATTGATTGTCAAAATTGCGTGTTTCAAGACCAATCAGTTGTTCGGATGTTGAGCGCGTAAGAATAGGTCAATGGTCAGAAAAATCAGGTTCGTGGAGATTGATTTATAGTCGGAAAATTAAGTGCTTGAAGATCAATCGATTTGAATTAAGAAGGATGAGTGATGATTGAATAAAATATTATAAGGTTGAGTACAAGGGAAAACGCTTAATTAGTTGAAAGTTAGGTGCGAGCAGATCGCATCGCATTTCTATGTACCGCGTGCAGATCCACCACTTGTTAGAAAGTTGAGTGCATGCGCATTGATGTAAGCCAATATCCGTTGAAACTGTGGTCTTAATGGCTGTTATTATGATGCTTTTTTAGTTAAAACATTATTGTCACGGTTAGGTTATATAGTTTATCTGCAATTGCATATGCTAGCATCTGATGAATGTGGTGTCGTTTGTTTTACCTGAAATCGATTGTCTGCGGAATACTGATTGTTATCGTAGCCATTTTTTTGCTTCATAAAGTAACCAAGGACTGGTTTGGTCTTAAGACATCTCAAGCATCGGCTTCGGATCAAATTCCTCCTTTTCTTTACGTAATTGATGAATTAAAAGACAATTATGCGGCATCAATCACAAAAGACGATGTTTTGATAACTGTTAAAACAACAACAAGTAATCACGTGACCAGAGTCGGGATTATTTTAAAAACTTGGTGGAAGTCGGCAGAGGATCAGGTGAAGTAATGCGATTTTGAAACTTTTTTGATCAAAAACAGCGGTTGCACCCTTAGGTACTTTTGTGTAGAGAAAGCCTCAGGAACCAGCAAAATCATAAAGTCCAATGACGCTTGTTTGGGTTGCGATTAAAGCAAAAATTGCTCATGATGCACGACAGGCAATCACAATTTCTGCTAATAGCAATAACTGGCTTGAACGTTTTTACAGCCAAATCAGCTTGTGAGAAGTCTATGACCAGTATTTGTCATAGCTAGACCAATTTACACTAAATTTTCTATTTCAGATTTTTTTTGTCACTGATGAAACCGACGAGGCAACGCAGCAGGCGACCAGTAAGCATTCTTCACAAATTTGCTAAACATAATTTATGTTTTATTGTTTGTACAGATCACCACTTGATCGCGAGCAACTGTGAGCAATCTCACAGCAGGTGGGTAAAATAAAGTCAAAAGCTGCAAAAGCGGGTTCTATTTATTTTTTTTATCTCAGAGCTGATCTATGCTGCAAAACTGGACATGAATTTGACTTTTTCTATCAGAGGAAAGAGAGGTAAAACAGTGTTTGATGAATTTTTGGCGTTAGAAATTGATTAAAACAATCGTAAAGATGGTGGTGCCATTTTGATGACGATAACTACGTCAACGTCGACCGCTTGGTGGAGCTGCTGAGAATGTTTAACGATGATTCGCCTGTTTTGATTGGCCGCCGCAGCCGCATGACACCAACTATTGTGAGTAAAGAAATAACTCGCCCACCACATCGAAAATAATCTTAAACAAACTTTTCAGAAATCTGGGATCAAATTTTACTTTCCTACCGGGGGTGCAGGAGTGTGTTTGTCCCGGCCCCTTGCGGACCTCGTAGCAACCTGGTTTGGGTGAGTCTATAAGTCCATTGATGAAATATGTCACGATAATGCTTTCAAAGATCCTAAATTTAATTTTTTGTTTAAAAAAAGATGAAATGGCACAAATGGAAACCAATCATGGCATCGCAAGATTAGGTAAAATTGGAATAGATTAGCTTGGTCAGGGTGTTGGTACAAAAAATCAAAAATCCTTTTAATAAAAATATCCAATAATTTTCTCACCAAGGATGCTAAATATACTCTTCTGTGGCTTAGAGAAGTTTTTCTTCTGTGAATCTGAAGCAGTTTAAACAATGTTGGGCAATTATCATGTTCACTCAATTTTTATCAATCTTGTTCGTCTTTGAAGCCTTTGATTACCAGTCTTCAAAATGCAAAACAAGAAACACTTGACATTGCTACACCTTACTCTTCTTAAATCAAGTAAGTAATGGTGGTTCTTCAATGCTGACAATGACAAAAATCGGAAGACCATCTCTTCTATTAACAGCTACGTGAGGAAAATTGGTACAAGACTTGTTTAAGGTGACGATAAGGTAATGCATTCCTTAACCGCAGCATCATCATCATCTCCCCAGGCCATTCCAATGACGAGAACGATTTTTAATACGACTGGATTGCATGAGGAAAATGCAGAATAGTGCTGGTTTTACACTTATGGCGGTCAGTCTCAAAGCCACTCCACCTGGCTTGTGAAGTTAAACTATCTTTGGTCTGGCTTCTCTCTCCTCCAACTTCTCTGTCATGGGTGACCTGCTGAAAGCATACACTCCCGCCTGCGCATCTCTCTGGGTCTGAAATGCACATGCCTTCCCACCACGACAAGACAATAGTCCATGGGTAAGTATTGTAAAAGTACTAAGCAAAAATAAACTAAGGTTAAACTGTCCGACTTCGCCTATGTCCGAAAGCTAAACTACCCATCAGCTATAGTGTATGTCGGAATTAAGACTATCGGTTCATCGCGGGTGCTGTCCTTAAGCAAAGAACGTTGGCGTGAGCAGTGACAAAAGGTTGAAATAAATGGAAGCGCATGACTTTTGCGCCCCCAATTCTGATCATCCTACACTTAAATCAAAACTAATCTTATCCACAAACCCTCCTGGCACGAACGGCAATTCAGGTTCATGCCGTCAACCTAATTGAATTAGGCTAGGGGAAAGATGGCAGCCCATTTCAAACCAGTCATGAGTGACTGGTAGCCCCACCACCAACAAGGCTGACTGCCATTGGTGGGTACCCAAGAGTAGTCTTTTACAACATGCTTTAGCAACAGCAATTCTTGTCGTTGTTATATTTGTGGTTTCGAGTTCCTAGCTGCAACTACACTTCTTCGTCATTTGAGCTATTTGTCGTGAGCATTATGCAGGAAGATGTATATACACTGCATCAGCGCTCACGCTTGGTTTGCGAGTCTTTAGTTAGACTGGGGCCACCACGACGGGTAGACTGCTTGGCCCCACCACCTGTCTGCCACATAAAGATAGAAGCATCCCGTTAAGTATCTTGCCCAAGGACACAACTAACAAGCTTGCCGACTTGTTCTCCACACTATTCCTATTTTGCTGAGAGCCAAGCGGGGATGCTGTGAATACCATTTTTTATAGTCTTTTGGTTGACTCGACTTAAGAATTAAACCCAAGGTCTACCGACTGCAAAGCGGACGCTCTAACCACTACGCCATCGCGCCGGTTTGCGACTACACTGATACCGGCATAGAGAAAATTTATTTTTGCTTTTGCACTCCAACACAATAAATGCAACGACAATTAAGCAAAATGATAGTAAAAAATACACTTGTTACAAAAGCCTGGGAATATCAAAAAACCTTGAGGTTATCAAGTCAAGAGCCTCCCTGACCTCAACAGATACAAGAACAGATACTCGTGGAGACAAATAAATAACACTTTTTAAAATAAATAAATAGCATTTACAAGTCTAGTGAGCTAATATTATGTTGTTCGGAAATTAATGGCCGATTTTAAATGATATGTTTGTTAATTGGTTCTCTTATGAATGTCTTATGTATTTCAGATTAAGAATGAGCCTTATTTGTTCATAAAGTCATAAATCCTTTAAACGAGTTATAAAGTTTTTTGGCAATTGATTATGATGGAGTCGGTATATGAATTTAACTAATTAAAGTTGATAGATGCCTTCTAATTTCAACACATGAAGCTCTCCTTTTAATTGTTAATTTGGCGTTTACAAATTACGAGACAGTGCTATTCTCAAGCTTTTAATCAATCTGACCCGAAGTATTTTTTTGGAAATTTTGCTTGCAGTTGCCCACATAGTGATTCCGTACTGTGTTGTGCTGCAAACAAGACTGCGATAGAGCATGCAAAGAGTTTCCTAAGTTACAAGTTTGCGCAATCTGTAAAACAACCCCGAGTATCTCGCCAGCTGCAGACGACTTCCGTTTGAGACTTACGTCAATAAATAACCCAAGGCATTCGACAGTGTCGACTCTAATATATAATTATATAATCAAAAACTATTGTCTCGTTTAAGGTGTTGTTTGTTTATTATCATATAGTTAGTTTTTGAAAAGTTTTGGGAGAGTTTATTTTGACCGGGCCTGAAGTTAATTTTTTTGAGTTCTATTTGAACTTACCTTCCCAAATTTTTCAAATTTTTATCAGCCATCATCAAGCAAGCGTTATCAGCAAATAATGTGATATAAAAATTGGAAATCAACGGAATGTTATAGTGCACGATAAAAAAGGAGCTGGCCAATGCCAGATTTCTGGGATACCCCGCATGATTGTTTAGTATTTCAAGACATCGAGTTACGCACATTAGTATATTGATATGTATTTTTAAATAACTCGTCAACAAATCAAGCAGTTTATCACGAATTCCAAATTCAATAACAAATTGAACAGTATCGAAGACCTTTGATAGATTCAAAAACAGGCAACGTACATTATACATAAATTTTGATCAATTTAGTCATATATTTGTCATGTTGAGCTGATTGCAATTATTAAGGACAATTTTTTCCTAAAGCCAAACTGATTTTTACAGAGTAGATTGTTTTTTCAATAAAATTGATAATTTGGAAGTGCGTTAATTTTTCTAAAGTTTTATCAAAGTGTGATAGCATTGAGATGGGGCGATAATTAGAAGCTGTGTCAAATCGCGTGTGTCAAAACGTCACTGTGTCAAATCGCACCAGATGAAATGTATCATTGGTATTTTGCTTTATAATAGCTTTATAGAGCTACTGGGATCAAACCCGACCTTTGGGGGGAAAAAGGATTCTTTTTACTTTCCAGGGCACCCAAACAGGTAGAAAAGAACATGCTACAAAATGCGTAGCAATCTAGAACTTGAGAAAGTGTAAAGAGAATCAAAAGAAAACAACGTCACTAAATAGCCTAATATGAGAAATGTGTCCCATACTTCAAGCTACCGGAAACGCAAGGCTCTTTTGGGTTTGTGTCAGCAATGAACACAGCACAGACCCAGGGCATAGCCAGGACCCTGGCATGAGAATCTATGAGGATCGAAAAAAAGCACAAAATGTTGTGAAAATCTTATGTGCAGAAAACACATAAGCTTTTGGTAACTCTTCACACAAGAGCCTAATTGGTGAAGCCGGCTTGGCAGCCCGTTGAAACGAAATGCTAAACCCCGTCATTACTGATGGAGGGCCCCTGCCGGGCGACGCCGTCGGAGCCGTCTAGTACTAAATATGGTGAACGGTAAGTTGTGAAAGTGAAATAGACGAAAATTAAAGAAATATGGCAAAAGTGATAAAACGAAACACAGAAACCTACAACGAACAGTCCAATCTGATACTTTTTAGTTTAAATTTTTTTTGTGGCGGCATGTATTCACTATTTCGGATCGTTTGTTGAGCATTATTTTTCTGTCGCCATTTAGGATAGCAAGTTTTTCAACCTAGTACAGGTTGCATCTACTGCTTCCGCAAAATTTAGATGGTGCTGTAAAAACAATGACCATTTTATTGATTGCTCAATACCATTATCCTTAGCTTGCCAAATTTCTTTTGATAGCTCGATTGCAATTCTTCTATTTCGGTGGGTAAATGAATGCTTATGATTACTATATCTCGTTCTAAAATCTGTAGAACATGATCCAAAATATAATTTTGTAGTACTGTTAAAGGATGTTCCTGCTTTATATACAACTGACTTTTGTTTGCATTCGCCGTTGAGAGGGCAGGGAGTTTTAATCCAGCAATTACACTGTGGATGGGCAGTGGTGAGTCTATTAACCTTTGGCAAGGTGGAAAGTAGCTTTTTGTTGTGATTCGAGATGACTGCGGATATATTCGGCATGCAGCAATAGCTGATTTTAATACTGTTTTTATTGCATATCTTATGGAGCCGATGATGTTTAGAAAAATGCTTCGTGTTTAGGCTTAGGAATTCGTGGCCAATATTTGTTTCCGTTTTCACTACATGGAGGGTTGAACCAAACTATGTTTCTTCTTTTTCTTTTGCTTTTGTTGTTTGTATTTGTTGTTTTTGCTTCTTTCCGGTATTTTAAATTAATTTCGTATCCGCCTTCACGAAGAGCTTGATTGTATATTGGAACCGCTCTATCAAACTCATTCTTAAATAATGAGAGTTGGGTGAGCCAATTATCGACCATAGATGGGATTTGAAGGAGAGTGGTTGGAATTTTTGTTTATGTAAACCGGGCTGTCGTTCGATTTTCTATATGGATAAAATTTCCAGTGTTAAGGTTCAAAGTTGCGTCCAGAAAGTCGGTCTGAGTCAGATTTAATTTCACCGATGTTATCATACCATAATCCTGAAATAGCTTGATCAGCTGTTTTCAAGTGCGGTCAGTTTTTGGTCAGGAAATGTTATTGAGAACAGCTAAACCATGATCTCTATATAGACCAACACAATTACAGCCAAATAGATGCTTCATTTCATGAAGCAGAAACAAACCTATTAGCTCGCAAACTTCAGCTACATCAAACGATCTCATAGTGACATCAAAGATATGGTTGCCTTTTTTGATCCAGGCTTTACCACCACAAAAAAGTAGCGTAATTACGTGAATGCATTATAATGTGTAATGATTCTTAATCTATTTCTGTGTAATTTTTAGCGAATAGTGATGCTTTTCATAAGAGACTTTTAACCCTTAAGAATTTGCTCTAACTGTTGTTATTGAGCACTCTTAATATTTTACCGAGTTAATTATATTTATTTATTTGAAGAACATATTCGGTAAAAAGTTTAAAACTTTTTCGCAAGTTTTTATGATTTAAGAACAATTTTCAGCCAAAAGAGCATCTCCCAATTTTTCATCATTTTGCTTAAATTCACTTGATTTGAAAAAGAAAACCCATGCTGTTTTTTTTTTGACAAAATGGTATTTTTTCTGACGTAAAATGAAAACATCATGAATACTACATCTCTGTAGATGCTTTTAAACCGTTTTTCCGAATACAAGGATTTGATCAAGAGCTGGTCCACAGCTTAATTAAAGCAGTGAAATAAAGCGCGAGCATTTATTATCAACATCATCACCTCTAGCATTTTATCAATAACAGACAGGATAATGAAACTTTTTCAAAAAAAAAGATGTAGTTTAACCCTCATACGGTTATTGGGGTCTAAGCTGACCCCAACACAAGTTAATTTGTAGTAACTCTTTCTATTCTTGGTTGTTCAAGTTGTGCCCTCTTGAATTCTTCAATCAGACTGTATTTGTACAAATGAAAATGATGTTCCCCTCAAAATGCTAATTTTCGTTTTTATATTATGCTTTCAAAAAATATACCATAAACATTAATTGGGTTCAAAATTGACCCCAATATGAAATATTATGTTATGTTTTTATATCGCATTCTTCAGTTGTTACATCTCATGTTTTTTGATAACTGCCTAATTATTTTCTTTTTTCAGCAATTCTTTTTAGGTCTTTTAGAGAAAACAATGGCTGAGAGAAATAGAAAACAATGGCTGAGAGAAATTTCAGACATTTGATGATGCGTTATCATAAAAGTCTCGGTTGTGGTTCCGTTCTATTAATCTCTAATTTGTCGTCCAACATTTTGTTTGCTTAGAATAAACAACATAGATGAGGAATGCAGAAATGCAAAAGTGACCGATGACATGTTGTTTGGGTACATCATAAACGGAAAGTTAAATATTCCCCTGCACGAATCTCTGTTATTTCATTCACACATCGAAACACTGAAAAACTCGATGAGTCGCGTCAAGTTAAATCGCCAGGTAAGCTTGATCTTACCTTAATGTGATTATGATGCCACAAAAGTAGATCTGGTAACATAAACTGTACTAATTTTAAGTCTATCATTGATAAATTCGACTTGAAATCTCTCACATACCAGTAAGATTGTTCCAGTCTGAAAGATTTCATAAATTTTACCATATTGTGAGCGAACACTGCATTGCAGGTCAGCTTTAGTTACAAAGAAGGAAATGTCACTCCGTTCAATGGCGTTCGACCAGCATTCAATCAATCAGAAGACCCCACGAGATTTTTATCAATTCATTGCTTGCTTATTCCCACTGATCACATATGTGGTGGTTCATAATATGATTAGATGTGCTTTGGTTCACAATACGATTACATGTATGATGATTTGTGATATGATCAGATGCGTGGTGGTTTGTAGTATGATCATGTGTGCTTTGTTTGTAGTTATGGCGTCAATTTTGACTACGTTTATGATCGGATGTGTGATGGTTCGTGATATGGTCAGATGTGTGAGGTGGCATGATTGCATGTATGATGGTTTGTGATATGATCTGTGAACCTACGTGGTAGTTCGTAATTTGACCACAGGTGTGCTGGCGCCGCCGGTGGCTACGTGCTAAGCCCTTGCATGAAGTCATCGCACTTTTATGATCATGAATGAGTAAACTTAGTATTATATCACACCCTCTACATTACTCCTACAGGGTGCAGCCGAGATTTTTAGCGCCCAGAAGTTAGTCTACAATGATGCTCTTAAGTAAGACTGCAACCATTTTGTCTAATAATTAAATTTAAAAAACTATCGGCCGCTCTCTTGCAATTATGCTATTGGCTGACCTAAATTCTGTGGTTCAAGTGGACCAGTTTTTCTAAAACTTCGAGGTACAATTACAGTGAAACCCCGAAAAACGGACTATCTACGGTATCTCAGTCAAGTGGTCGTGCTATCGGAGCAGCCGCGTTATCGAGTTTTGCTTAATTAGGCCTACAATTACTGTTGACGAAGATCAGTTGTCTGCGTATGCTTTTAACAATGCACGGTAATTTGTTGACAAATTTCGTTTATTACTGTTTTGTTACATTGCCAGGCAAGCAAGATTATGTGCAGTTGTCATGTATGCGGAAAGTGGGGTGGTTGCATTATTAAAATAGATTGCAATAGTTTAGGCTACAATTCAAAAGTATTTGGAAAATAAATAAAGTGGTCGTGACTAACGAAGTGGCCTATTGTTTTTCCCGACCACTTTCGAGGAATGGGGACATGGCTGAAGACCATGGAGTCCCAGAAGCCGGGAGGCTCTCCAGGGCCTGGACCAAAGGTCGTAGAGAGACAGAGAGTCGCCAAAGATCGAGCGGCGCAGAGTCCGTAGCTGGACAGTGCAGAATGAAATGAGAGCTTTCCTGTGTCCAATAACCGCAGGCGCTGCACGAAGGATCCTCGATTCTGTCGATTTTAGAGAGATAGGAATTTAGCAAAAGTGTGCCGTTGTAGCGAAGACGAGAAATAACACAGCGAGCGTGACAAGAGAGCACAAATTCCACAGCGATACCGAGGGACCATTTAGTCGAAAAATTCAGATTAGCCGTACGCCTCCAGTCCGAGAAAAGAAAAGAGGGGATACGAGAAGTAAGAGGAAAGAGACTAAAAAGAACCGCAGAAGCCACGAGTACTGCTCTCCGCCTGACCAACTCTTCAACCGCGTCTTTGGGTAGAAGAAATAAATGTCCGGGGATTAACTGTAGCTTGACAGTACAAGGGGAAAGAGAAGATAGTTGCTACCAGATGTGCCAGAGAGTTTAATGTAGAAGAAAAGATGGAGGAGGGGCTAGTGTGGTGAGGACAGAGGAAGAGTCTGAGAGAAAGAGAAGAAAAGAAAAATGGCAGCCTTTTTGGTGCTGCCGAGACCAGCGCAGAACTTACAGAGTGGTGCAGGCTTTAGCGGAAAAACTTGAACATACTAAGCTTGAGCCACTTTTGCCAAAGGGAAAAGGAACAGAGCCATTAGTCCAGATGACAGATTGGAGACAATCAAGGTGAGCCAGAGCCGCACCTTGGCGAGAGAGAGGGAGAATCAGAGCGAGAGCATGGGGAGGAAAGAATGAGTTCCACAGTAAAGAAAGGCAGATTCCAAGGAGAAGAGGGAAAACAAGCAGGGGGAACCTCTTTACGGAAGAAAGAGGAAGCATGAGCGGGTAATTGAGCGCAAAAGATCTCCAGGAGCATCTGGAGAGTCTTGGTTTTACTCCGAATCTGGCCAAGCCTGAAATAGAAAAGAAGATTGAGAGACGAAGGACCCGCTCATAAGATGATAGAACGAGATGAATTAGAGTGACGCGTAAGGGAAGAAGAGATTACACTTCAGAAAGAAGTGGGATAGAGGAGGCAGCTGGAAATGGCGCGACTGGCTGCTCGGTGAAGGCGCCCGAATTCGGTGATGTTGGAACCGCTGAGAAAAGGAAACCATTCGATAGAAGCATATGTGAGAACGGATCGAAGAAAAGCTTTTTACAAAAGATGGTGGGACTCCTCAGAGGAGCCTCATGAGAAAGCAGAGATACAGCATAAGGTCTTAAGACAAGGGAAGAACTTGGCCTTCAGCGAAGATACAAGTTTAGAAAAGAAAAGAGTGCAGTCGAAGGTGAACCCCAGAAAAGCTGGTGGGATTGAAGCAGATTGGGGAGTTGAACAAGAGAAAGTGAGGCTAGAGGTTAGCTTGGTGGGGATCCATTGAGTAGAAAGGATCCTCACATTTGCACGGATTGAGAGGAAGACATCAGTCCTCAGATCAGCGCTCCCGTTGAATCAGAGTTCCTTGTGTAGCCTCCACCGCAGCGAGGAAGAGGAGAATCAAATGGCCACGTCGTCAGCGTGAAGAGAGCAGCTTACGGAAGAAGGTAGAGAAGCAGAAAGATCATTGATGAAGAGAGAAAAATACAGGGCCAAGATCGTATCCTTGCGGAACATCTTGACGGACTCGAAAGGAACGACTTTTGAGATTTTTAAAAACCATGCAAGCGTGCCCATCAGAAAGGAAAGATTGAGTCCAACAAGCAAAGCAAGGAGATAGATCAGCCGAAATAACTTCGTGGAAAAGAGCGGGGTGCCAGACAGAGTCAAAAGCTTTAAAGGAGTCAGTAGTAGAAAAAATTGTCTAAAAGTCCAGCTTAGGTTTGTTTCGACGTATCGAAATCTGGTTATTTTCAATTTTCTGGCTCATATTCTGATACAAATAATTTCAAAATCACGTATACATGTATATATATATATTGTAACTTATTCAAATAGAATAACGAAAAAGGTTAAATAAAATGCAAAACAAAGATTATTAGTGTTTTATAAATTAATGTAAACTTTAAAGTAATGTACAGTCATTAACAGAAGTTTAAGACCACCCCCCAAAAATTGATCATCTTTTAACCTGACGTATTATTGCGTCATCCAATTATTTCTATTGCATCATCTTGTTTGTTTTAGAGTTAATTGGTCAATCAATTACATTTCTTTGCTCATTATTTCACTTGAACAGAAAAATCGGCGTTTTTTCGAAAATTTGCGTAGTCTGAAATGGGCAAAAAAAAGTCCTTGACCGATGTTCAGAGGGCTCAAATAGTCATTCTGCACAAAGAAGGAGTGCCCGAACGTCAAATTGCAGCGCGTCTGAGTGTTAGCAAGACAGGAGTACACCAGGCAATTACCAAACATGTCTCTGAAGGAATATTCTGTGACAGAAAACGCAGTGGTAGACTTCGAAAAACCAGCATCCGTGACGATAACCTCATTCGAAGGATGGTAGTTCGCTCTCCAACAAGTTCTACGAAGAAACTTCAAGCCGCCTTACTTCGAAAAGGTACGAGAGTGACTCAGATGACCCTTTCCCGGCGTTTGAGCAGAGAATTCAACCTAAAATCGTATAAACCAGCCTGAAAACCGAGACTCACGCCAGTCATGAAAGCCAAGAGGCTGGTGTTTGCCAAGAAACGCCGTGATTGGACTATTCAACAATGGTCAAAAGTTCTATTCTCGGACGAGTCAACCTTCCAACAGCTCATCATGGAAAAAAAGCACGTGAGGAGACCTCCTGGCAAGTGTTATGATGACAAGTATACGGTATCTACCATGAAACACCCCCCAAGCTAGATGATTTGGGGGGCAATGTCGCAACATGGAATCGGTGACTTGTTCTTTTTACCCAGTGGAACCACCATGAACGGCGAAAAGTACGTTCAACTGCTCTCTGATAAGCTCCAGCTACACATGCAAGTCCATAGATGCAATATATTTATGCAGGACGGTGCCCCGTGCCATAGATCGAAGTTGGTGACGAATTTTCTGAAGAAGAAGAAAGGGAAGGTCTTGGACTGGCCTGGAAACAGCCCTGATCTCAACCTGATTGAGAATTTATCGACGCTAATGAAGGATCAAGTCGCGGAAAAGCAGCCTTCAAGTCTTCCACACCTTTGCCGGGCCATAAAAGAAGTTTGGGTGAAAGAGATATCAAAGGAATACTGCGCCAACCTTGTCAACAGCATGCCCCGACGCCTAGCTGCAGTCATCCAAAACAATGGCGGACATACAAAATACTGACTTTTTGAGAATTTATGCTATGAAATGAATCCAAATTAACTTTGTTGTATTAGAGATGTGATAGATATCGAAAAGGAGTCAAATAAATGAAATGTATGTACACTAAAAATGGTTCGTTTTCGATTTATTCGAAAAAAACAGGGTGTTCTTAAACTTTTGTTAATGACTGTATGTTATTGAATTTAATATAATAGAATACTAAAAATCTCATCGCAAACTGTTAACAAATTAAACTTCAACACAAATTTTAACCAACACAACAGGATTGTAAGAAATCCACGCGCAAGCACAAGGGCGCCTGTCATAACCACGTGACTACACACAAAAAGACGCGCTTTGCATGCGTGACGTCATCTCAAGCAAAGCTTTTGCAAATAACGCGTAAAAACAAAAATCATCTTTACAACAAGATTTGTTTAACCCATTCGAGATGGACTAAGAAAGAAACAGAATTTGAACAATAGTAGACCGTTTAGTGCGAAAACCGGCCTGGCGACGAGAGAGAATGGAGTTCGACTCCAGAAAGAAGAGAAGACGCGATAAAATCAAGCGTTCAAAAAAGTTGGAGACGTAGGAGGTGAGAGAGATAGGCCGGAAGAAAGCAAGAGAGTCAAGAGGCTTTTCCATCTTACGGATGAGAATGATAGAAGGTGTCTTCCAGATGGAAGTAAAAGAATGTAAAGACAAGGAAAGATTAAAGATGTGCAGGAGAAATCAGGTCAAAGCGAGGAAGGTGTTTGGAATGGGATAGGCAAATTTGCCTGGGCCAGTGGCAGTGGACGAGCAGAGGTTTGTGGCAGCTGCGAGAAAATCAGCGGGGGAGAAGGGAGAGAAGAAAGAGGAACGAGACTCCTCGGGGCACGTAGCTCGGCGGAGCTCAGACAAGTAACCTCTGGCTCTGTTGCGCAAGACCTTTGGCTGGGAAACAGAAAAATGAGATCTCAGGTAGTTGGCAAAGACCAAAGTCGACTCTCTGGGAGAAGAACAGCTGGGGAAATTAGGAGATGAAGAAGAAGAATCAGTGATAGAATGGAGGAGAGAATAGACCGAATTATGGTCAGATTTAGGTGAGAGTGACGAGCAAGTCGCCTGCTATGCTCATCCTTGGCTTTGGCAATGACAGACCAGGCATGTCGGAAAGCAGAGATATAAGCCTGACGATCTTCATCACTTCTGTGAGCGGCAGCAAAAACCTTACGTCTTTTCCTTACCGCTTCTTCAGGAGACCACCAGGCTTGAGGTTGGCTCTTGACGCGGCCAAATGAAATGGAAAATTTGGCCGCATTCAGTGCCAGAGAGGTAAAGAGAGCAGCAGCAGCAGAGGAAAGAAAAAGAAACGAGTATACCTCTTAGACGGACAGTGAGGGTCGAAGTAAAAGGCAAAGTCATTCCAACGAGCTTTCTGAAAACTGAAGAAATGGGTCACTACGTTGAAGCGGAAGAGCGGGGAAAGAGGAATGGTTTGTAGAGTTGGTGGGCGATTAGAGCCCAAGTCCTAAAGCAACTCCCAGGAGCAAGAAAGGGCGAGAAAGAAAGGAGAAAAGGAGATGTCAGGAGAGGAGCAACTACAAAAGGAGTAATGGAGAAGAGTAGGGGTTTCGAGGTCATTGAGAGGAAGAAGAAGGTCAGAGGAGATGATGGAATAGTATACTTCCTCCCCACAGAAGTCAGAAGTGCCTTTGGGTCTCAGAGAGGATAATGACAGTGGATGTCCCACAGAATGAATAGATTTTTGAAGGAAGGAAGGAAGAACGGAGGGGGAAAAGGATTCGGTTTTGCTATCTGTCGAAGAAGATCAAAGGGGAGGAGCATAAACATTAAGGAAAAAGAGCGAGGTGATGTTGTTTAGTGAGATGTTGATCCCCATATATATTCATACCAAACATTTTTGAAAAACCCTAAAGGACATGAATCTATCAGAGCTGCTAACAGCTTTGCTTGCCAGGCTTGACAGGAAACGAAGTGATCGATAGTCTGAGGCTGTCCAGAACATCAACTTTTCACGCTCTAGCCGGGCAGTATGGAGTACGTTAAACAATCTTACTGGTAAGTCACGACAATCCCTTCGTCAATGTCCCGTTTCAACAAATGCTATTGCTAGCCAGCTGGTAAAAAACGGAAAATACGAGGGTGCAAATCGAGAAATTTCCAACTCGTTATGCTGGAATTGTCTAACTTTTGGAGGGCTACTGCCCCAGATGCAGTAAATATCTCCGGAGATTCTTCTCTAAGAGAATTTGCTGCTGCCCTCCACCACTTAAAACCAGGCAAAGCTCCAGGCCCTGCATCTGTTTGACTGAAGCTTTCGACCATGCTGATCCCGGCTTGAAGTTCTGGCTACGTGGCTCCCTTTCTTACTGCTTGCGCCAACTCGAAGTTCAAAAAACCTGAAGAAGGGCGCTGGTAGTCACGATCACTAAGCCCACAAAACCTGTATAGGACCACAGAGCTACCGACCCATCTCTCTGCTCTGCGTCCTTTACAAGATCCTCGAACGACTGATCTACAATCGCGTCGAACCAATAGTCGACCCCTAGCTCCCAAAGAAACAGGGTGGATTTCGACACGGAAAGTGTACGTAGATCAGATCGTTTTGTTTACGCAAAGCATTGAGGATCCTCTTGAGGCAAAAAAGAAGGCCGGTGCCGTGTTTGTCGATCTGACAGCTGCTTATAACACTGTCTGGCACCGTGGCCCTGCAAGCTGCTGAGACTTCTGCCGGACTAGCACATGATCCGGATGATTATGGAACTTGTTTGGAACAGATGCTTCAACTTGACCACTGGTGACAGCAAGCCAAGCAGGCTCCGACGTCTGAAAAATGGTGTCCCACAGGGATCAGTCTCGGCTCCTCTTTTTTTCAGCATATACGATCTGCCTTCCACAATCTCCAAGAAGTATGCCTACGCTGATGACTTGGCGATACTTTACTGATCTGGAGATTGGAAGATGTTGGAAAGAACTTTGAGCGAAGGAATGATTACACTTTCTGCATATTTTTCTACATTTCTTGTGATTACATTTCTTTCTTACATTTCTTATGATTACACTTTCTACATTTCTGCAGACTTGGCGGCTAAAGCTCAGCCATGCTAAAACGGTGACGGCAGATTTTCATCTCCACAATCGAGAAGCCAAGAGTGAGCTAAAAGTTAAGAACAATGGTAAATTTTAACATTTTGCTCAGTGCCGATCTATCTTGGTGTGAAACTGGGCAGAGCACTCACGTATCGTCCTTACCTTGAGGCATTGTGCGAAAAAATATCCACGCGCGTTTCGCTGCTGAGGTGACTTGTGGGTTCAGGATGGGGCGCTGAGGCCAAGACATTGCGCACAGCTGTTTGTCCCTGATCTATTCAATTGCTGAGTGCTGTGCACCAGCTTGGTGTCGCAGTGCGCATACTCTCCGCATTGACAGCGTTCTTAATGACGCTTTGTGCATTGTCAAGTTGAATAGTCTTGTATTGAAGGCTGAAGTTTTGACAAATGTTACAGTTTTCACAACGTGATGTAAGTATGAAGGCAATGTCGGAGGGAGTACCTCAGCGTAAAGAACACATCGTTGGAGGAAGCAACGGACAATTATAACATTCGAGGATGGCACCCCGACTTTCCCGACCTTCGGACCGACTTTCGGACCCCGACTTTCGGACCAGCATGGACGGAGCCTCATCAGTACTCTCGAACAATTTTTTCGAATCTACTTCTTTTAGCTTAAAAAGTTCTCCAACACTTCAAATATATCTTTTCTCCTTTTGGGCGCACCAACAACTTGCTCTTCGGCTCATTGTTATTCATGAAATTGGCATAAACAAGTGATAGCGGACATTTTGCCACGTCAGTGGATTTGTCAAGTTGAATTGCAAATCCAAACTTTGAGGCTTTAACTCCCATCACAACTTGATCAGATATGTCAACTGATATTTCCTCAATACAACGCTTCATTTTTTCCGCGATCGTGTGATTAGAAAGCAACTCACTATTCAACTTAGCCACAGCCTCCTTTCCTATTACATGTCTAACCAAACTCTTCGCTGTTGGAATGAAGAGAGTTTCTTGTAGTATGTACTTGTTTTTCGCCACCAGGAAAGCCACTTTATAGGACGCTGTGTCGATATCTGTATTCCTTTGATATTATTGAACCGTTTTGTCCTTTTGCATTCGCTTCATCTTTTCACCAAGACGTTGAAAAAAACTTTGATTTATGTCTAGTTTTTTGAGTGGGAATTTCTAGATGGCACCTCAGCAAGCTGAGCTTCATTGCAGCATTTGCAAATTTTCACGCAAAGTACTCACTGGGTACGAACTTCTCCGCTGTGCTCAATGGAAATGAATCCATATTTTATGTATAGTGGGTCGCAGTGTCTCTTCGGCATGTTTAGTAAACCAGTAATATTTTTAATAAAACAACCGCAAGATAAACTTTTTCAAAATGGCTTAATCAAAAAGCTGATAGCTTAATCAAAAAAGCTGATTTGAGCTAACAATACGGTAAATGCAACACTTGAAAATCATCCATTGCTCTTCACTTGCAAAATTACAACGATAACGCCTAAACTATGCTGTACAGTTGCTCTGCTCTCACTTTCTTCCCTGTGTTGCCAGAACATTTTTTCTGCAATTGGCCAAAAAGTAGCCAATAGGTAGGTTTCATGCGACGTCACGCATTTGGCGCGAAAAAAGTGGCTAACCAAAGGCTGCAATTTTTTGTTGGAAAGGTATAGAGCGAACACCTGCTTTAGAGGTTATTCTAAAAACTAATGAGAAGTTAATTAACGATTGGAGTGAATTATTATAGTTTGTTACTCGAAAATAAATAAATTTAATCAAAAGCGATTTGGTTGTAATTAAAACGCAGGCTGATAGTAAACTAAAGTTAAAGTAGTAAAAAATATCAAAGCACAGTGAGAAATAATACTAGGTTATATGCGAGGTAAAATCATTTTATTAATATTTATTTTTGCATTAAGTATGCGATACCATTTGGCTTCATAAAAGTTTAAATTTTCAAATTCAGGTTTTATAATAAATATAATTTGTCAGTAGTAGTGTAGATTTGTCAGTAGAGCTATTGCTTGGAACCTTAGACTCAGTTGCTTTTATTGTTCTTTTACAGCACTGATGATGCTTTATAGCGAAATGCATTTGTCTTAACGTATTAATGTATAAATAAAATTTCGAGCTGATTTAGTTTTTCCAGTCACATCTTTCACACAAAATGTCATCATGAAAGACGTCACCAACAGCATTTGTTACGTAACAATGTTCTTCGAACATAAAAGTTAATGTGACATAGCTTTAGCAACAGTTTTGTCATTTTCATATCATAAATTCAAATTTTACGTAGATGGTCTTAAACTTTTTGGCGTGAAGGAACCTTAATCATTACAGAAATGATTGATATTGGGTTGTAGTTTCCTTAGGGGTGGTTTATAGATCTCATTAAGAAGTGTGGTACCTATGAACCACCCTGGAAAAAATTTTTAAAGAGTTTTTAAGAGTTTTTCCTTAATTCTTGTAAATGAAATTTTGTATGATGTTAGGTAAATAGTTAAACATTATTTTGAGCAAGTTTCATCAAAGTATTGCAATTACTTTTTTGCTAATAACAAAACAGTAAACAGTAATTCATAGATTTCACATTTCCTCCAGTGGTTATGCGCAACCATCATAATGTTTTTTTAATCGATTGCGTTTCAAAAAACAATAGCTTTGTTTCGGAAAGAGATTCAGCTCTGTCAAAAGCAACAACTTTTTATCGTTTTGCCCGACAGAACCGAGATTGTTAACCTCGACGTTACTGATGAGGGCCCTGCGCTGACTAGTTTTAACTATGTAACTAACAGTTCGTCCACTTGTGCTCTAGATATTCAGAAACGGCTGTCAGCAGAGTTTCCCAAACTCGTTTCTGACAGACAAGCTGTAAAAGGCTCCGGTCAAAAAGTGACAGATGCCGACGGGCCTATCTGAATCTACAAGATCTTTTCAGTGTAACTACATCATGTCCCAACTACAAATGTAAGCCACATATGTAATATCTAAAAGCACTGTTTATTTGTCATACTTTAGCAAAGTAGCACAAAGAAAATATTAAAAAAAAAATTTTATTTGCCATATTTATCCTCCATTTTGCGAGAAAGCGATGTATATTTTCCTACTTACCATGCATTAACCGCTGTTAGCAGGGGAAACCGATGATAAACTGCTCGAGGTGGCTCGGGCAGTTATAAGTAGTAAATGTAACTTGTCCTTCCCAGCTTTTTAGTTATAGAAGACAGTTCGTCTACTTGTGCTCACAGATAGCCCAAAACGGCAATCAACAGAGCTGTCTAAACTCGTTTCTGACAGACAACCAGCTGTAAAAGGTTTTGGTCAAAGTCAACAAATATTACATTCTTGACTTCTAGAATTCCAATGTAAAGAGTGAGGCTCGAACTCGCATCATACGGACTTAAACTCATTGTTTTCAATTTCAGTGAACTCACTCTCAGACTTGGACTCGTGACCCAAGGACTCGCACTCAGATTCAAACTTGTAAAAATAACAATGTTTGCAACACTGGCATGAACTTATTCTACAACTGTTCCTATTTAATGCTTTTAAATTTTTTATTCCTTTTCATTTTTTTAATAATTAACTTGAAAATTTGGCAGCAGTTTGCACTAACGTCACTGAATGACATTAGTCTGCTCTAAAATCAGCTGCTTGTTTCTATATGTACAACTGATTGCAGAACTCGTTGCTGTTAGTACAGGGTGTGTGTTTGTAGCAATATTTGTTTGGTTCGCTGAAGATGATTTTATCGTCGAAATCAAATTAAATAAATTTGAAATTAATTGACTGGGATGTGAAGTAATTCAGTCTTATCTACCATCATAATGCTCTAGGTATTTGGGCATTATCTGTTTTGAGTAGCCCTACCTGCAATCCTTTTTTGCCTGCATATGGATAAATTGTAGATCTCATTAAGGCGTAAGTAGTTGATACCAATTTTTTGTTTGATCAGATGTAGATACAGAAGCGTGAGAGTCGACTCAAAATTTCAGTACTGTAAACATGGTAAAGTACTGAAGTAGCTTTGACAGATTAGCTAAATATTCCGCATTACACAGGCAGAAATTATTCGCGTATAATTGCTACCATAATATTTGTTACTTCAGGTGTAAATTAATGAATAGCTTTATGACACCTCAGAAGACAATTGGTACAAAGAAAAACATTGTGAAAGGCATAAACAGATGTCTTTGGTAGCATAGAAATAACTTGCAATATTACACAGTTAAAATTGCAAATTAGTTGCAATCTTAATGCAATACAAATGTTTAACTGTTTAGTGAATACAAAAAACATATTATAGATTCGAATTTTATGGCTTTTATTTCTCCAAGCCAGCATTTTACTTGCATCCAGCAAAGTTGCGTTGACCATTCTTATAATTATGCAGCAAGAGATATCTACTGCAAAATCATGTTAGAATAATTGCAACTTCAATTCCATAGCTGTATTTGACACACTATAATTTTTAGTAGTAGGCTACAGTGAAAAAAAATAGTGAGAACGTAGCTCATTCAACTGATTGTTTTAATTAGTAAGTGGCTATTGTGATGTCGACGGCATTTTACCCTTGGAGATTATTTTGCAGTATTCATTTATGTGTGTTTATATTGCCATAATTGCTACAATTCTGCCAGTGATGCTGTGGCATGTGGATTATGCTCTGGCTTTAAAATGCAATAGTTCCGAGTTGGAATCTTAGCTGGCAGGGCACTGAGAGAAGGGTAGTGTACACTAAAGTGGGAGGCCTGATATGTGAATGGATGGAGCAGTGTACATTGGAAGGGAGTGTACAGGGAGGGGAAGTGGACACTGGGGATGTATAATTTTTTTGATCACTTATTAAAAATGATCAGTCAGATACGACTGAAAGTCACATGTTCAATACATCATTAAGGTTGACCAATCACAAATAACTCCCGGTAAAATAGCCTCTAAGGGTAAAATGCTCTCGATGGCAAAATAGCCATTACCTTTTAATTATTTGAATTATTGAAAAGTTTGGCGCTTCCTTTCCTTTTTTTGATGGGATCAGATTTTTAAATAATTGAACATAACAGGAACAGAGAGCATGGCAGACAGCAAAGTGATTTTATGTTTTCAAGCCAGCTCTCATCCATGTAGGACGATGCAGTTGGACTAAGCCATAATTTGAATCTGAAATGTGGGCTAGAAAGTGAAGAGCAATTCTCTTTAGCCATGCAACATTAGTGGTTTGTCATGAGATTTAGTAATTTTTTGGTGCACTTGTAGCTTTTAAATCTCAAAAATTGTCAATTAGCCAAGCAGTGTTAGCTGACTTCCAAAAAAAAGGTCTACACAATCAGGCACTGCTTGTAGGCTTAATTGAGGCTAGAAACAACATGGATTACAGATCAACTCACCTGCAAAATTTTCAAAAAGTCAGATATTGCCCCACCTGCAAAAAGATTGCAAATCCCTGTTCTAAAATGTAAAAAGTCTTCTGATTCCTGTTGCTAATCTTGTGGTTTTTAAAATGTGGCCTGTGGCAACATGTAGTGAAATGCTGTAAGTGCTCAACTTGCAGTCCTTCAACTACAAATCTTACACTTACCGGTAGTCCACTCACCAAGCTGTTTTTTTTCTTGTTACCATTATTGCTTAATCTATTCATTACGTTCTTGTTTGATGAGGTGAAAGCTGACTTTAATAATCTTTTGGTGTTTATGCTGTTTTTTTGTCAAGTGACTGCATGACATCACATTTTCTGTGGTTCCAGTTGTAAAATATTGTATAAAAATGTATGAGTTTTCAAGCAGCATGTGGGTTCAATAATTAACTACACAAAGTGTTCAGATTTTGGAAATTATTGGTAATCACTGTTTGTTGTTCTACTAAGCAGCATAGCCTAGTGGAGTGTTAGCTGGACTTGTCATTCAAGGACTACCGGTTGAGTGCTCAGAGTCATACACTACATGGAATATGGCTGCATAAGCATTAAAGCTCATGTTTTATATTCAAACCATGATTTATGTTGACTGTGTTGATATCGAGTACCTGCTTACTGGGAGATTGTAAGGTCATTTTTCAATTACCCAAACTCTCTTCTTCATTTTTCTTCAATGAGTTAAATAAGTTCTCACACTTTATACTGAGCAGTAGATATTTCCTCATGCCTTTTTCTAGATTGTGACAAGGGCGTAGCCAGAAAAAAATTGAGAGGGGGGCCAAATTTTGCAACTTTTAATGTGAAGTCATTTACTTAACGGCATATTCACATAATATCTATGAAAATATAAATTTTATAAAATTTCTGCCTAGTTGCAAACTGGCCGCTAAATTATGCAAAAATTCTAATGCTTTGAAAAGGCCAGTGAAAGGTAATTTTTGATAAGACAATCGTCATACAATACACTGTTGAGCCATACACACTCATCTGTCGTCTTATGAACGCGTACGCCATTTTACTTGTTGTTGAGAATTAAAAAGCGATAAGATACAGTCCATACAGTAGTATACGTTACTAGATCAGTAAGTGGTCAGCACATGCGAGAATGTCGAAATCGAAGTTAAATAAGTTCTACTTCTAGTAAATCACGCTCAAAAATCAATTCGTCGTCGCTTTTCGCCAGCCATGTTTGCCAATATTCGATTGGTCTTCTCCTCATCTACTCTTTCGTGATGGCAGTGAAGCACGCACAAATCAGACAAGCGATTCGAGGTCATATGTGAACGTAACCAAGTTTTGACTCGCCTCATACACGAAAATGATCGTTCAGCCTCAACGGTTGTTGCGGGAAGTGTCAAGATAATCTGTATGACGTTGCGCACACTTGGATAAGCTTGGGCGCTCAGAAAAAGCTCGGGCAAGCTTTCCTGGTTTACTTGAGGGGTGAGAGAACTTCTCCACAACTTTGCTTCATTTACGAGGTTGTCTAGTGAATATAAGCTCTCAGTGTCATTGATGTTGATCGGATTGTTCGGCGGCAAGATAGAGAGCAACGCAAAAAAAGAAGGGTTATCATTAAAACGCTCTCGAAGAGAGCTGCTTAGACCATCAATGTACGGGAGGAATATCGAACGTTGATAATATTGTGAGGCCGATTCTGCTTCAACGTTATCACGATGAACTTGGATTCGAACAACCCGAGGCACTGAAAGCTCTTTCATGCCAACTATTGCACAAGCCTCATCATAAATACTAGATGCAACTGTGTTGAAGTCCTCGAGGACGCTCTGAAGAGAAGCAATAAGACTTTTCACAGAAGGTACACTGACTCCAACAGACTGAAGCTTTCGCGCTAGTGGTTCCATAAGTGCTGAGTACCGCCCAATCAAACATATGGCGTATGTTACACCAGGCTTTTCGAGGGCAGCTTTCAAGGAAAGAGCTTTTGCTCGTGTCTCACCGCTCGCGTCCTCCATCAATAAAGCAAGAGCGTCAAGTATAAGCTTGAAGTTAGCTTTGAAGATCCGGATGCTCTTGTATTTTTGTGACCACCTGGTAGGAGAGAATAAAGAAATATTGACTCCTACACTTGAGCGCCTTTTAGGGCTTTCCCGAAAGAAACGAATAGTTTCCCTGATGATGTCGCAGGTGCTTCTAACAATAGAAGCTCTACTCTGCTCATTAATGACCAAGTTCAAACAATGTGCAGCACAATGCATAAATATTGCTCGAGGGTACTTTTTGCGAATGCGTTTTTGAACTCCACTCACATGACCTGCCATAGTTGATGCACCATCGTAGCCTTGTCCAACAAGTTTTCGAAGATCAACGCCTATTCTAGAGAGGTGAGCCAGAATAGCTGCAGAGATAGATTCCGCGGAAACTGAAGACATTTCAACAAATCCTGTAAAACTCTCGTTTACTTTATCACCTTTGATATATCTCAATACAATGCTAAGTTGTTCTTTTCCCGAAATATCGCAGGATTCATCGACAACAACAGATATAAAACTTTCATTGGCCTCTGCAACGATCTCTTCGACCACCATGGTGCTCGCAATCCCAAGAATCTGGTTTTGAATGGTTGGACTGGTATACTTAGCATTTCCAGCCATCTGAGTAAAGTGTTTCTTCAAAGCTTCGTCCCCAGCATCCATGCGGAATTAAAGAAGCTTCATAAAATTTCCATTGTCTGCGGAATGCCCACGCAAAGGAATATTGTTAGAAGCACAGAAAAGAACAGTTTTGACAATAGAAGTCAAAATTTTTTATTTTCTGCTGTTCGCTTGGCTCTTCCTGTGTCTATACTAGTGTATATATCTTTGCCACATTTCATGGAGCTAATAAAATTCTTCGCTGCCAATGTTGCTTCTCTGTGGTAAGCGGCATCCCTGTGAGAAAGAGCCTTTTCGATAAATTTCTTGAAATCTATGCAAGGTTTTTTGATGAAAGCAGCGTTCGCAAGACTGCCATGTGTCTTGCATCAAGATGCATATTTTGCATAAACCACCACCACCAGAGAGTTGCGTATAAACAAGCCAATTGGAAAACCTATCATCTTGAAGCCACGACTTCAAAAACTTACCACGATTTTGCCGAATGGTATCAAGAAGTAAAACATTTCGTGGACCTTCTGAAGTTAAAAGCCTATATCTTTCGGCATCTGTGATCTGTGAGTAAATTTCTAGAACATATCCTAAATCGATGGTCTTCCCCAACACGTATTCTTCATGGCTTTCGGGAACAACTCCAGCCGTATTAGAAGTAGTTGGCGGTTGTAAAACTTCAACATCGTTTTCAACTCTAGCACTATCAACCTGTTTTCATGCAGAAAAAAAATATCTAATGTTGCCTGTTTAGTGGGTCGGTTCGACATTTTGCCTTTCGTAAACTACGCTCGTTGCTACAATAAAAATTGCTGTACAAAACTGAAAAAGCGCGAATGCCATTTCACTGATCTAATGTAGTTTTATCAAGAACGGTTTTAATATTTCAACTTCAATTGTGATGTATAACGCACTATTTAAGGAATTTCAAGGAAACCACTCCCACTGGGAGGTTGAACGTTCTGATAAAAGAAGCGACGTCTTTGTAGTAGTCCGCATCGCAATAAAATAAGAAAGCGCTCAGCGAGACGCTTATTTCTTGTCATTACCGTAACTTGGAATATCAATTCATCACTCGACTACGACATAGAAGAAAAACTTCGGCGATATTTAGTGTGTAAAACGTACACATCTTGTTTTATAAAATTTAAAAGTTTAAAAACTTAAAAAGCCACGCCCTCCCCACCCCGTTGCTAAAAGTCAAAAATAAACTCTAATAAACCAGCAGAGGTGCAAAAAAATTTATGTTTTGATTTTTTTGATACTATTTTGTAATTTGACTTAAAATTCAGAGGGGGGCCATGCCCCCCCCCCCCCTGGCTACGCCTATGGATTGTGATCACCCACTCTACTTTGTTGCAGATTCCATTTTTTGAAGATGTGCTGAATCGTCAAAATCTTAAAAGGAACATAGTAGACCTAACTGTAAACTGTAGATCCTATGATATCATTTTATTTTATGCTTATGTTATCATTGTTGTAACTTGTTTACGTGGTATTTAGTGTAGTAATCTTGTTTTGCCAATAGGATTTAAGCTACTGTGCTGTATATTAATCAGCATTTGTTTTGCAATGCTTTGTTTCAAAAATGATTAATGTTTTCCTTTTCTTGTGCAATCTCTGCCACTATGTGGTGGGTATTTCATTTTAAATTATATTTACCAATCGCTGCAACTTTTGATCGAGCTTAAAGGACAATGATGTCATGCAACTAAAAGATAATTTTTTAGTACGGTTCAGTCAATAGGTGGTCGTGAAAAAAATATGATAAGCTTACAACAAACATGTAGGATATTGCTCAGGCATTTGCTATAAAATTGAATATTATTTTAGTGTGGCCAGCTGGCTCCTGTTAGCAGCATTACCGTGATTAGAGTGGAGTCAACCAGAATTGAAGTGACATGGTCTACTGTTACTGATGCAATTGCATATCGAGTTTATGTCACTACAGCTGCACGTAGTTCTACAGTCACCAGTTGCAATGAAGGAGAGTTGGTGACAACACCACCAGTATGTTTGTAGTTATTAAACGTTATTATGCTATTTGAGTTTTCGTTTTAGACTCAGTTGAATAGGAAGTGCAAAATATTTTTGTAATATTTTATCTTTTAGGTAGTTTGCTATAGTTGTGACCAACCACACCACAAAAAGTAAAAAGAAAATACGAAAAAAATAATGATTAGAGTTATGTGTAGCACCAAGAGTTGAGACAAGAGCAAAATGAGAAAGAGCTAGCTTAATGCTAATTTGGTTTGGCATTAATAAGGTCTTGCGAAAATTACTTGAAACAGTTTTTATAACAGTAAAGGTTCTGTGATTGCAGCATAAAAAACTTTCTTGATTAATGACTTTTAAGAATGATTAAAATGTTCAAAAATATGTAACCCATTGTCTTGAAACATTGTTCTTTAACGAGGTATATAGTACACCTCAGGGTATATCATAATTTTTCAAGTATGTACAAACGTTTGGGGTGTGCCAGTTTTTCAAGAAAGTCCTTTTGAAAGAACCATTTTTAAAGAACATAATCTTTTGAATTGGACTTTGCAAAGTAGAACTACTCTAAAATAAAAAAAGGTCACTATTGTAAAATTGAAGTTCAGATATGGCCTTTCTGTATTACTCAATGGCAAACAATGCGATTGTTGGGCAGAGTTTTTCTGAAGTTCAGAAAAAATGCCTTTTGGGTGTAAGCGTTTTTTAAAAACTGATATGGGGTTAACCATTACGAAAAAAAGTTGGAAGACCATTGTTTTAAACCAAAATTAGCAGTTAAATACTGTAACACTATTTAGAGAATCCAAAATTGTAAATAACTTTAAGCTTAAATTATATTAGTTAACACATAGTTGCACCACAAAAAATTGATTAGCATTGTTGAACTTTTGTGGTGTGTACTACCGTATAAACTAACAAGATTTTGATTCTTTCTAATTAAGTTGCAATAATTGCGATAGATATGTACTGTGTTACCACCTAAGCAACATGAGGCAAGTCTGAACAAATTTGCTTAGATTTTCTGGTGATTTGAAGATGAAGATGTTTAATCAAACTAATCGATTTTGAAAACAACAAATTTTGTCAAACTTTGGTGGGTGTACGGAATGGGAATAGATTAGGTTAACCAAAACGGTTTTAGATAGTCTGACACGATAACAGGTTTTGTATGATCTATTTCTTGTTAAAGCTTTAAAATTTGATGATTGTTTATATATTCAGTTTACAGTCAATTCAACCGTTTCTCGAGTTTCTTTAAAAGCGAGGTCATTATATAATGTGGCCGTGTGTGCGGCCAACGATGATGATATGTCAGCTCCTACGATTACTGAGGAAATCAAAACAGGTGAAGTTTGAGCTGGAAATATCCTACATTCCAGCATAGTACTAGAACACGTTTTCTTTGCTTTATCACTTGGATAGGTAAAACATAATATTTTTTATAAAACAATTCTTGCTTTAGTGAGAGATTGGGCATTTATTCCTTAATTTTGATCGAACCCAAACCCTTTTCAAGGATAAAAAAAAGAAACCAACATTTGGCCAAAAAGAAAAACCGAAGTTTTTCTTATCTGAAATACCTCACGCTTACTACATTATATACCTGCTTTGACGCTTATTACATTATACCTGCTATGCTTTTATGAAATCACTGCTTGCTGGTGCCAGTGCGTGTTCTATCAAAGAAATAATATTTTAATAAACATCGTAAGCTACAACTAGAAATAATGTTTTTATTAACCATGGTCAATTAGGTCAAAATTACAATTCATGTAAAAGCAAAAATTAGCAAAGAAAGCAAGCAGCTGCTGGTAATAAAACGTCTATAGGTTGATTTATTAGGCATAGCCTACGTTTTTTGTTCGGTGTTGTATTTTTCTGACGGCAGTTTTTGTACAGATGTTTACATCTAGTCGGAAATTGGCGTTAAATCGTGTACGCTGTTACTCAAACATCCGGTTCTTCGGCAAAGTGCGTTGCACATTTTATCCTCTAAAATGTCCTAGTTTACGTTTTCGGGGCATACTTTGCAGACAAAACCGGATGTTTAAACAACAACATATGCTGTCAAATACGGTACAAATATACAAGAGCATGAAAATTTCTGTGCAAAAATGCATGAGGGAAAACTTGCAAAAATATGGATTGTACACATCCACTTTATGTCTCAACTAGTTTCTGTTGTAATTTTTCTGTGATCCTGCGCGCCGTTTATGATAACAATGGTCTTGAGTTCAAACCACAAGGTGGCTGCGTTGTGAACTTTGAAAAAGCTTTTTACAGCAATTTTTACCGCTTGATAGTGCTGCTTGTGGTAGAAAGGCATTGTAAGAGAACTCGGTAACTCCGTAGCAGGTTTAAACACAGCATTGCTTTAGCTTTAATTGGCAAAGGTTTTCCCATAACTGGAGGATAACAATATATGATTTAGCCTCACGGTTTAGCAGCAAAATCTTTGTAGTTTTTGTTAAGTCTTTTAAAGTGCCCTATTGTTAAAATTAACTTTCAAGGACAAATGAGTTGCTTTAATTTAAAGAAAGTAGCACTAGAATAATTGAAATTCTCACAAATTGTGGCGACTAAAATATTTCGATTCATGCCAAATTTTAGAAATAGCATTGGCTTAAACTCTAAGCTTACAGGAATCCAGTCATTTCTCAGTTCAGCACCAAAGTGAAAGCTGAATTATGGTTACTAGTTAGTTTCTACCTTTCTCTTTATAGTTTTGATAAAAACGCCATCTTCAAAAGTTAGAGTACTGGTTGCCCACTTTGAATGGACCTGGCCCAATCAATGTTTCCAACTCCATTTAAATAATCACAATCGCTTTTAAATACGCTGTTTTTTGTTATCTTTCATGCATAACAAACAATGAAAAGTTGAAAACACTAGCTAAATGATTAAGTGAAGTCATTTCGGAATTTATTGGTACTGCTTTCGTCAGCACTTTGTAATGCCATGACAAAAGCTGAAGGTATTAGGTAAATTAAATAACTTTGACGAGTATGCAGTTGTTAAAGGACTTGAGTCCTTGTCGCAGTTTGTAGTCATACAAACTTAAATCAATAGGTGGTCGATATTAAGGCCACAAACAACTTAGTTGGCAAAAAACTTTTCAACGAAAATTACATTGGATTACTGATCGTCTGCAAGCCACTGGCAAAACACTAATAAAAATGTAGAAACTATTTTACTAATCGACGAATATACCAGTAACAATCAGTTTTTAAATAAAAGGCTTTAAAAGCGCGAGTTTGTAAAATCATTTTTGTCAACTCTTCAAAAATGTTTGGAACGATAAAAAAATATCTTTATTTTCGAAACGCCTAATTAAATCTCGATAAGAAATCGAATCGTCAAAATTTTTCGCATTTTGAACGTAAGCTACAATTAACTGTACAACGTGCATGCAAGTTAAATGTGATTTGATAAATAGCAATGAGCTACTCGTGAGTGACTGGTTGGTTTTTTTCTGGAGTGTTCAATTAGTGTTGCTGTTGGCTGGTTCGTTGAAACGCACACTCTTGATGTGTAGTGGTTTTCTCTTAAACGTAAAACTTAATTAATGCAAAATAAGCGGCAAAGAAAATTAAAGTAACATTAAATAAAGAAAGTAATAATAACAAGCGGTGGTCACACACGCGAATTCTTTTTGCACTACCCAAATCAACATTTACTTTAATTACAATAAATCAAGAAAGAATGCAAATTAAATCAAACATCATATCACTTACCAACTGTTGCGGAAATCGCAGCCAACAACAGTCGCCATATCCAACAGTATACTTTATACAAATATATTGAACACGCTAAACAAATAGAAATCAATTAGTTCTTAGTTAAAACTGCTCGTTTCCAAAACCCAATACTCTACAGTAATTTTCAAACTAAACGCAAAATCCAGTTTACATGCAAATAAATGCTTGCATTCTAAGGCCGAATGCAAGCGCGTAATCATTAAAGGCGTCGTTCAAACAAAAAGGTTGCCTGCGTCGATAAATCAAATAAATACAAATCTGCGCTAAAAGCTGCAGTAACATACCCCCACCCAAATGTTCCAACGGAACATTTAATTACACACAAAAAAACTGCAGCTTCCGAAATTCACACACCACCAAAAAAATGTAGTCAGCGCCACCACTTGTAAACAAAGAACTTATTGAAACAAAAACTTAAAGCACACAAAACGTTTGCATAATCCAAAATTTTGGCTTAACTATGTTTTAACACGATATTTGCAATATAACCACAACAGGAGAGAGCATATTAACACAAATAATATTAGGCCTAAATAGCACGCATTTTATCAAACATCGTCTCTGTCCTTTTCATCAACCCCAAGAATTTTGTAAAGTTTTGTAATGGGGCGTTTCAAAACGCTAAATTGCGTTTTCACATAAACTTGTCGCACCTTATTGTGCCGATCGGGTATAACTTCAGTCACTCTCCCAAGAGGCCATGAACCTCGAGGAGCGTTTTCATCACAGACTAGTACAATGTCGTCCACCTTGAAGTTGTCACTCTCATGTTGCCACTTGGAACGCACTTGCAAATTTTGAATATATTCCAACGACCAGCGTCTTTTTTCAATCAATCAATCAATTAATTTTATTTTATTTTTGCCCAAATCCGCATACATAAAAATAAATTTGACAGCAGTGGACAAAAAAAGGAGACGATGGCAAAACGACATACGTTAATACAAGCACATGAAAAGAATTTAGATTAAATGTGAAGATAATGGCAATAGCCGAGAGACCTACGTCTTCTGCATGTTCGCCAGGCATCCTTTTCTTCCTTCCGATCCGTCTCTCTTCAATCGGTATTTCTTGCTCTTTGCAGATCTTGATCGCTCTTTCAATGCATTGCTTAATCAGCGCATCACCCTCATCGATCAAAAAAAGCAATAAATGCATTCATCTTGTGGATGCAGTCTTCCAGAGACAGACCTTTTTGCTATAAATATGTTTGGGCGTCATAAGATTCTCTTAAGACTTTCAACCAAAATTGTAAAAAAGAAACAAAAGAAAAACGCTGAATCGCATCCAAGATTCCACACGCTTGTCCTCGTGTATTAATGCTTTCATTTTGATCACAAAGTTTGTTTAATGCACCCACCACATTAACGAAACATTGCTGAAGCGCTTTCACAGCTTCATAATGCGCACTGCATCGTGTGTCAATCACTCGTTTCACCACATTTGGTACATACTTAAGCAATACCTACCATCTGTGAGTACAAGCAGAAAAAAAGGAATAAATCCTTTCCACAACATCAAAAAATGTTTCAGAAACTTCTGACGATCCCACTGCGTAAATTCCCGCAAGATTAAGCGAATTGTTTCCACATGGGATAAACAAGGCCTTAGAATTAATATTTTTTATTCTGCGTTGTACTCCAGTACGGACTCCTGCCATGGTGGAAGCATTGTCGTATGCTTGGCCTCTACACATCATTATGTCCAAGCCATTTTGCTGAAGCTTATTGAGAATAGACTTAGTAATTTCGTCTGCATTTTTCGATGCAGTGGAAAGAAATTTAGAAAGGACTCGTAGTTCCTCTTCTTTAGCTTTTTTTTTCTAAAAAAAGCTCCACTTTTTTTTACTCTCTTCATAGGCAACAATTATCTTAAAAAATGTGCAACTTAAATCTTGTAAACTGGAATCTCGGGCGCAATAGTTAAAAAAAAACAACCGTAATTGTAAATTTGCTGAGTTAATCTAAGTGATTTATATCAGACCTGAAACTGTAAATTAAACCTTTCACGAATTTGCTACCAAAGCTAAAAGCTAAATTGACTGAACAATGCAATAGCTTACAAGTTACAACCGACATTCTATTATGACTTCAACAGCATGAGTATCATTATACCGTCACAGAGACCACATAGTGAGTCACAATCTAAAAAAAATTGCTAACTAATCAGAGACGTAACTTGTGTAATTTTTTGGCTTCACTTAGATTAGTGTTAACTTAATTCGTTTAAGTCTGAGTCTTTCTGAGAATAAATTAATGTTACTGTCTTTGTCCCTTTAAAATATTATCACATTTTGCCGCCCCTAGATTTATCCACAAGATCCAATGGGTTGCTACACCACTGCATGATACCGGCTTATCAAGTGTTTTTGTAAAAGAGCAAATGCTGGTGATAGAATCAATAGTATACACTAATGAGGTATAGCAAAATAGACCTGTTGATTAGTGAATGCATGAATACAAACTAATTGTTGGTAAAATTCTAAACCGATGATTATTAACTTTGCAGGCAGGCAATTTTATTTTTGCTCAAGTCTTACAGTGTGGCCTCAACGAGATTAAGCATATCAGTAAATGAAAAAAGGCATGCAGGCAACAAAAGGGATATACATTAAAACATGCCTGACTTTACCTAAAGATGATAAAAAGATGGCTAGTAGTACGCATAGTCATGGCACCTACCACAAAACTAGCAAAGCAAAACAAAAATCAGCTGCAAAACGCCTATTCTATTTACAGATGAAAGAAAAGCAGAAATAATCACAAATGTTGACTCAAAAACTAGCCTAACAATCTGCACTAGAGCACTTTGCTGATTTGGTTAGGTATAACTTCAATAGATGGGAAGGGGGGCTGACAACTTATTTTCGGATTCTTTGTCAAGACAAAAGTATTGTGCTTTTGACAACTTTTTGCCTTAACATGATAGAAAACTTGACACCCTTTCTATTGACATTAGATGACTAATACGTGAGGTAATGAATTAACTAATATTTTATGTGTGTATGAGCTTCGCGCTATTACGGTACAGTACCGTATGTTGTATAATGCACTGTACAAATTTTTTAATGATTTGATTTTCCTGATTTCAGTAGGAATGCTGTTCCATACTACAAGGCTTCTGCATTTTAATGTTTGTTGATAGGCGTATTTATATGTGTGCAACTTTGAGGGTATAACTTAGTACTGGATTGAGTTCTTAAGCTAATCTTGTTGCTGAGAAAATTTGATTGGAAGAGATCAGCAAAAGCAGATGGGAGAGAGCTATTGACGTATTTGTGGATCAGTTTGGTAATTTCCAGCTGTCCAATTCGCTCTAGACTTAAGATAATGATAAGACAATACTCGTTTCTGATTGGTCAATTTTAATGATGAATTAAAACAAATTTACACCTCCAGCCTACTGGCATATCCTGTACACTCCCAATGTACACCACCTCGTACATTTACATACCAGGTCCTCACCAATGTACACTGTCTTTGTCTAAGTGCCCTCCCAGCGAAGATTTTAACTTGTTACCACTACACTTCAAGGCAGCTGTAAAATCCACGCACCACAGCATCACTACAACAACTGTAGCAACTATGGCTATATAAACTCACATAAATCGTGATCAACAGCAAAATAGACTCTTCCTTTACTTTATTTATAATGTCATAACTAATTCAAAGCTTTTGCGATAACCTTGCCATATGAGGCTTCCCAGAAAAATATTGATTGATGGTTAATCCCCAAAATGCCAGAAATATAGTCAGGTATCTACATATCTGATAATAGTCTGTCTAACCACTGTCATTCTGCCAGAAAGAAGATCGGCTTTTAATCTCAGGCAAATTCCTGATAAAAATTGAGCGACAACAAACAGAAGAAAAGAGCTCTGCATTTGCATCTATCTAATTTACTACTGAGGCTTTGCAAAAGTAGGTTTTGTGGGAACACCGCAAGAGCAAAATTGCTAACGTATTGCTAAGCTTCAAGATGGGACCGCCATAAACCGCTCACTAGAATAATTATACAAACTCGTCTGAAACAAACTCATGTGAAACACACGAGTTTGTGTTGTTAGTGGTTGAATTTGCTGGTGGGGCTGCAAGTCATTTTTTAGTTGTTTTTACACTTTTTTAGGCAGTTTATTTGCCGTTGTTAGATATTTATTCTGTCGTTTGCGCCACAAGTTTTTTGTAAGCCGTTTTTACGTTAAAATTGCTGCTTTTTGTTGATCACACGATCACGTGACCGTTGAAGCATAGCGCAAAATTCGTTTTTTTGCTGTACCGTTGTTTTGTAATTTCAGTAGTAAGCAAAAGAGCTGGCAGTTATATGTAGACTAGACTAGGTGTTTATTAAGCCTAAGTCGGAAACTTAACTATTCTACTTGAATTTAGATGAAGTTGGTTATAATAAAGTGTGTTGCTGCAATTGTTTGATAGAAGTTTGGCGCAATATTGCTTCTGGTATGCATTAAGTTTCCTTAAGTATGACGTAATCTTATTGGCAGCAACTGATTTTGGTATATTTCTTTTATAGAAACCGTCTTGTACTGCCTCGTAACACCGCGTGCTTGAACGGTCCTCTCCCCTCCCCCCAACTTTTGCTCTTGGAGTCCAAGTATTGTTATTATTTTGAATCATTTATCCTTTAACTTTGTTTATATCTAAATAACATTTGTTGGAGTCAACGTCTGGAGATATTGAGAGGAAGCCAATACGAGACGCGTTGCAGAAATAAAAATATCAACAATCAAGTCGTAGCAGCCGTAGTTTGGTGCGAATAAGGCGTCGCCAAAGCGTCTTAAAGGAAAGAATTCGCAACAGCCGTTGTTTAGCTATAAATGAGCAAATTTTCCGAAACTGCGCTGTATTAATTGTATGCAGCCGGGCATTATTTGATTTCTAGAATTTAGTAGCCATTGATATTACAGATAATAAGCTAGGCTTTTAGCAATGCCCATTGCTTATGATGCTAATTACTATTACTAGAATCAAGTAGTGTGTGACTGAATTTTGACTGCAGCGCCGGTTTGGAAAACTTGCATTTTCGGCCTGCTCTGGCCTAATTTGTATACATTAAGTTTGTAGTTACTATTAAGAGCTAACCGAAGGTTTTACAAACAAAGATATTACAGTCAAACCTCGGTTTCTGAACACGATTCGTTCTGGAAGGCTGTTCAAAAACCGATTTGTTCAAAAACCGAATCGTATTTTCCCATTACAAATAATGTTAAAGAGATTAATTCGTTCCATGTTCCAAAAAAATAACTTATTTGCCGGCTTACATTATACTCTGTATATAATAGTATAAAACCATTTATTCAAAGAGTAAATAAAACACGAAAGTGTAAATAAAACGAAAAACATAACAAGTAATTTTGATAAAAATTTAAATAATACAGTACTGTATTGTACATGTGTACACCTTTTTTGATACGATGTGATGGGAAAAAAGGGATGAGTTATCTGTTGGAGGGGGAATCTCATAAAACAAAATCTTCTGGTAACTCTAAAGGCGTTTCTTCTATTCTCTGTCTCTTTGGTTCAGGTAAATCTTTCTTTTGAGTTGTTCGAGAACCGAATTTTCGTGCGAGGACCGAATCATTTTCATCTCAAATTTTCCGTTTGAAAACTGAATTGTTCGAACTCCGCGACGTTTGAAAACCGAGGTTTGACTGTACTTATTTTATTATAAGTTGGCCTAGCCTGTATCTATTCTTCGTATGTATAATCAAATTCTAAGCAAAGAGTTTAATGTACTTTGAGTAGATTTTTTGTTGTGTGTTATGAAAAATTTTTGGTCGCAATACTCTAATTATTCAAAGCAAAATGCGGAGCCTATTCAAGTAGTACCGACAATAAATAATGCGTAAAAAATAGCTGAGCAATAAAACAAAAGCACTCAAATCTTAGCTTATTTATACACAAAGTCAGTTCGTCTACTCTTTTGACTCGCAAAATTATCAATAACACTACTATTAAAATCTTTCATTTCTGTAATCATCGTTTTTTCAATGAAAAACATGGCCAATGCAGTAAGCCGCTGGTTAGTCATTGTGCTTCGAAGAAACGTTTTTAAGCGCTTCAAAGTCGAAAAGCACCTTTCCGCTTCTGACATTGTAAGTAGGGTTGTAATTAAAATCTGGAGCAATTTCATGATGTTCGGGAATATACGGTACTTTGGAAATTTTGTTCCAAAATAAACTTGTGACAATCTGGAAGGTTTTCATGCCACAGTTTTTTTCTCACGTACAAAACAGAAAGCTCGTTGCGTAAACGCTCACTGTCAAGGAAGGGATACGCTCTAATCGTTTCTGTCAACACAGCGGTCGGAAAGGTGCTCTGATAACTTGGAAACTTTGACGCAGCAAAGAGCTGAACTGCTGCAAAGTGATATGTAAAAGAAAACCGCTCCCTACATTACACACTAATAACGTCGCATGATTCGCGTGCATCAGCTGTGAGCTTGTTGATGAGTAGTCGAGATTCACCTTGAGCATAATCCGGTTCTTCAATTTTATTCCTTATTTTTTGAACATTTGAAACAAACAAACTCACTGCGGTGTGTGAAGAGCTTGGGGTAATTTGTTTTGACTGTAGTTGCCCGAAAAGAATGTCGACGTGAAGCATCATTTTTGCGAAGAATTGCAGCCAAAATTGAAACTCTGAGTGTTGTAAAGTTTGTTTGATCCCAACAGCCCCAGCGCAAGTTTCTTTCGATAAAGAAGTTTCCAATTCATCGCAACATTCAATAATTTTGTCTCGATTTTCATAGACAGTTGCAACAGTTTTGCTTTTAAAATTCCATCTCGTTGTCAACGGTGTTGGAATTCTTCTGTCACAAACTCGTCCTAGTGCCGACATTCTTTGCGAAGATCGGGGAAAAATATGACGATATTCCGGATAAACTACTAAAGAAAATTCGCACTCGGGTGTTCTGCGATGTAGCTCATCACCTGCACATCTCTACGAGAAACACACATCGCGGCCGCCCCACCGCAGCTCTGAGCGATCAGGCATTGCGGACGATTACCGATCAATGGTCAAACTTCCTTCAAAATAACGTTGGCAAGGCTTTTTGCTGTCTGGTCAGTCGGATTAAAAAGCCCCAAACGCGTTCAACGGGTTTTGCATTAACAAGGTATCGTAGAAAAATAACCTGCTGGGTTTTACAAAAAATATCGATGGTTTTGTCACTTATGATCGCTAAATACTCGGAATTTTTACCATCATCTCGGATTTGATCTTTGCATACTTGTAGACTGCTATCCAGCAACTCATTTTGAATTGTTTTTGAAGTGCCTTTGAATACAGTAGTTGATCTCAAATGCGCATCCAAGCTTGAGTCCAATGAGCAGGAAAAATTGACTGGTCCCAGAAAACCCCCCGAGCTTTTAGATTCTGGGCTTTCGTCGTGACCTCTTAGAGGCAACTCAAACTTTCCACAAAATTTCAAACAATCAATGATTTTAGACAGTGCATCTCTGTTCTTCGTCACTCGTTCGTTATGTCTTACTATGAACAATCTGTATCCACTGTCTATTTCTTCGGCAATGTTTACGTTTCCAACCATGGTCAAATCTACAGTGTTGCTCATGTGCTTTATAGATTTTTCGTGTCTTGTAATTTTTTCAGTTAGATGCCTGATGTCTCTGACGCCATTGCGTGCACAAGTGGCGTCTCCTCCGAACAGTAGGCAAGGATAGCAAAACAAAGCATTAGCAGCATCGCACCGCAAAGCCATGGAGTTTTGTCGTAAAGAGAACGTTAAATGCAGAAGTGTAGATTTTTTTCTGCTGTTACATTTTGCTGAATGAATATATTTGGAGTTGGTCCTTCTGTCTCTTTTATTGAAAGCTTTTGATTAAGAGACAGACAAAAAACAAATGGACTTTAAGTATGACACGGTGCAACACCTCTACTGTCATTGCACACAAAAACCACAGTAACAAACTGCGGTAGACAAATTTAGTGTGCAGCGTAGTAACTCGAATTCGCTGAAAATATTTCGAGATCTACAAAGCAAATAGAACCAAAAAAACTTTGTTTCGCTTAAATCGTCAAGCAAAGGACTAGCCTGAAGAGTGAAGCATATACACAAGTGTAAGTCGTACGAATTTTCACATTTGAGCTAACAGCCGGTCGATTCGATAATTGTTATATTTCTTTTAGCATCTCTGCACATCAACAATATGTACTCATTGCGGTAGTCTGATATATAAATGACAAAGCGAAAGTTTTACTAAAGACGGCTTTTTTTGACTGGTAAAAGAGAAAAAATATGTTAAGCAACTTCCTCGCCTTAAGACAAGTTTTCTTACACCCAATTTATTTTGTCTAATTTGTTGAATGACACAACTGACTAGCAACATTTGAATTCGCTTATCTACAAACACTTACCAACTATGGAAACTAGCCCTGTTTTAAAGCTACAGCATCAGCAAGCTCAGCGGGAATTGTTACGTCATAAGAAAAGCAACAAGAATCAAGCGACCGTAAAAGCAACGCATAAGGTCATGCGACTGGGCGCTACTAATTTTGCCCTTCCTGCTGTTATCTTTTGCTGCTTATCAAGCGGTGTTCAAAAGTTAGAGATAATCACTTATACAGAAAAATTTGTGTTAGTTATGTTAACAATATTTGCAACGGCAAAAAATTTTGCTACGTTATAAAGAAATTAAAACCTAAATACATTTATAAAGCAATTAAATCGCTCTAAAAAATGGCAACCTCGGGCGCTGCAGCTGCAGCTCCTCCGACACACGATTACGACATTGTCACATGGAAGCGCTACGTCGCACGCTAACTTAGTTTAGTGTTGGCAATTTAAGAAAATTCGTCTTTTCAGTGGCATAAACACCCCATATCGCTGTTGATAATCTAATTTAGCAAATTGCTACCGTATGCTTAGCAGGGAAAGAGAATCGTGAAGCTGCTCACCCAGCATGTAAGAGGCGACTCTTGGGTACCCACCAATGGCAGTCCGCCTTGGTGGTGGTACTACTAATCAGAAATTTGCATTCATGACTGGTTCGAAATTGACTACCACTTCCCCTTAGCCTAATTTAATTAGGTTGACGGCGTGAACCTGAATTACCGTACCGGCGTCCAAAGGAAGAGAAGGAATAAACCTACCAAGGAGAGTTACCATTTCTGGTATTTCAGAAGGCTGCGATATATATTGGGAGATAACAAGCTTTCCTTTAGAAAAGCAAAGGAGCGACAGAATGACCTTAAAAAAGAGCACAGACAATGCCTCTGTCGCGTGTTACACAGAAAAATATTTACTACTGCTGCTTCTTCTTTCGGCTTCTCCCTATTCGGGGTCGCCACAGCGCGAAAGTATTTTCCACTTCTCCCGGTCAACTTTGTCTCCTTCCTTAGCTCCAACCCTTTCGATGTCTTCTCTTGCCAAATTCTTCTACCTGGCACCGCCATCTCCATCATCGTTTTTCCCACGTAGCCTTCTTCTCTCCTTTTCACGTGGCCATACCAGCGTAGCCTTGCATTCCGAAGTTTGTCTCCTATCTTTGCAGTCCCTCTCACGTATTCGTTTCTTATCTTGTCCTTTCTTGTCACTCCCAGTAGCCATCTCACCATTTTCAACTCTGCAACTTCCATTTTTCCTACTACTGCAATGGAAAATATTTAGGCTACTACTGCAATTGGCTTTAACATCTAGCCAACCGTATTCAACCAATTTTATGGTTTATCACTCAATAAAGTCAGAACAACAGCATGGAAATACGCGATCAAAAACAGTATGAAAAAGCTAAAAGTTCGATCACCAAACAAACGCTTATAGTCACTGCCTCTCGTCCTTCCCTATGCTACTTCTCCCTAAGACTTCTTTACCTCCTCTACAAAGTCACCCTGACTCATTTCGCTATGTCATCTTATAAGCGGGCACTTTGTCTCCCAACTTCCTTTCCCATTTCAGGTTTGGCCAGACTTGAAGTGAAACCAAGACTCTACAGATCGTCCTGCAGAGCTTTTACGTCCACTCACCCGCTCATGCTTCCTTCTACTTGTTCTAGGGAGGCTCTCCTTGCTTGCCCTCCCTCACCTCCTTGGAGCCTGCCTTCCTTCACTGTGGAGTTCACCCTCTTTGTCTCCATGCTCCCGCTCTGATCCCCCCTCTCTCGCCAAGATGCGTCTCTCGCTCACCTTGACTCTCTCCCACCACACGATATGGTACTTTGGACAGACGGCTCTGTTCCTTTTCCTTTTGGCAAAGGCGGCTCTGGTGTACTTGCCAACTGCTCTCTCTGTGGCACTGGGGCCACTCTTTCCTTTTCAGCAGGCCCAGTATGTTCAAGCTTTTTATGCTGAGGCCTGCGCCATTCTGCACGCTCGTTGCTGGTCTCGGCAGCACCAACAAGTCTACCACTTTACTTCTCATCTCTTCTCCTATGTGACTATCGCTCTGTCCTCTTCTCCATCGTTCCTTTTACCTCAATCTCTCTGGCAGGAACTGTTTTCTCTCTCCTCATGTTCTATCAGGCTACAACGGGCTCCTGGACACTCTTTTCTCCCGGGGAACGACGCGGCTGATGAGCTGGCCAGATGGGAAGCGCTATTTGTGCCCTCCGCAACCCCTTGTAACCTCTCTCTTTTTGTCTCTCGTGTAGCGCAACGGCAGGCACCTGGCTGTGGTCCGGCGTCAAAAGAGTGCACTCCATGCGGCGACTAGTCACTTCTATCATGATAGCTTCTTTCGTAGATTTCTTCGGTTTATATATTAACATTGCTGTTGGTAACTTTCGGTTTGTGGTTTATAACATCTTCGTGCTCATACGACTCTTAGTGGCTAGATCACATTGCCGCGATAGCTGCGCATGTATGCATCGAAGTTGCAATGGCTGCAACACTCGTATCCACTTTTCTCGGACTGGAGGCGTACTGTCTGATCGAAATTCTTCGACACACAGGCCCTCTCGATTTCCAGCGAGGAACTTGTGCTCCCTCGTTTCGCTCGCAGTGTTCTCTCTCGCTTTCGCTGCAACAGATACAGCCCACTGTTAAGCTCTTAGCTCACTGGGATTGGCAAAATCGAGAATCTTTCCTGCAGCGCCTGCGGACACTCGTCCCAGGACACCCCTCATCTCATTCTGCACTGTCCAGCTACGGACTCTTTACGCAGCTCGCTCTTTGTCAACTCTCTGTTTGTTTGCAACCTTTGGTCCAGGGCTTTGGGAGTTGCCCGGCTTCTTGGGATCCATGGTTTTCCGTCATGCCCCCATCTCTTGGAAGGGGTCAGGTAACAACAAGAAATGGCAGGCAAAAATGGTTTCGTGAGATTTTACATTGCGATAATTTATCACTGAAAGTACCGGAAGCAACATCTGCCCCAAGAGCAGAGCAACCGCCCTTAACAAGACTAATATGCCCATCTACTCCAATAATTTGTACCTTTGATGGAGAAATACAAATTTGATCCTAGACAAATATACAATTTGAATGAAACTGGCTGCTCTAACCTGCAAACTCCAAAAAAACGTTCTTGCTTGTGGTCAAAAGCAGGTAAGCCAACTTTACTAAATAATAGATTTGTTAATATGTTGTGAAAACTTATGTATAACAAAATATAAAGCATAGTGTCTGCACATTTTGTTGAGATTTCTAGCTTATCTGAGTTTTAAGGCATATTAGCAGCCTACACAATGTTTTAGGCAAATTTTCCATTTCGTCATCTTATTGCTATTTGTCAATTTGATATCCTGATACACTCTAATCTATATCATCACTGTCTATTTAGTAAATTTCCTTTTCGACAGGTTGGTTCTTAGACACTGCGAGGGCAATGGCGAATTTTTTACAATGGCAGCCACAATCAACGCTCTGAAAATGATATTTCCTCCCAAAAAGTTTGTGCTACCACAAAAGAATACTAATTTTACATGTTTGCCAACGCTCCGATTGGTTTCATAGGCGCCCCCAATCAATTAGCTGGATGACAGAGGAATATTTTTTGTTTACTTGGATCAATTTCAAAAACGCACAAATTGTTCTCTCAAAAACCCAGTTCTTTTACTGGATAACCATGTTTCTCATATATCTCTTGAAGCCGTAGAAAGGGGTAGATTGCGTGAGACTGTTATGCTAACAACCCTTGTTTTGTAAAAAATCGGTCTTATCTAGTCTTTGGATAAGACCGATTTTGGGCCTTCGAAAGAGTTAAAGGAGTACTTCGACCAATTTTTGGATAATTGGATAAAATGTAACCCATGCAGCCCTTTCACCATCTACCACATCGCAGGCATTACGAAAGAAGCTTTCAGCAGGAAAATATTCGATCTGCTTTCAAAGCTACGGGTGTTTTTCCCATGAATAGAGATGTATATGGAGAAAAAGAGTTTTTACCATCAGCTGTTAGTGATTGCACTGACCCATCTGCATCTGATTAACCGGTCGTTGAAAAAAATACTCAACTTGAAAACGTCGGCGCTCCTTCAATCAATGCTCGTTCTCAAGAAGTTGGTTTATCAATGCACGGAAACAATGTACAGTACTCACGTAAAGCATTGCTGAGACCAATCAAGAAAACCAGGCATCTATTCAACAAACATCTCACCGCGAAACAACTGCATCCACGAGTTCTTTGTATGTTTCTCCAGTTGATATTCTTCCGCCACCAAAAGCTCCAGATCGAAAGACAACAGGGCCAAGGAAAAAGCTAAAGCCAATCATTGCTACCGGCACACCACAAAAAAAGTTTTATTCAGGAGAAGCAATCCCGCTTGAAAAACGAAAAGATCAAAGACACCTAAGAAATGTGACTTCCATCGGTCGGCCTGCTAGTAACAAGAAGATCTCAAAGAAAACTACCAACAAGAAGAAAGGAACTAAACGATCAATCGAGTTTAGTAGTTCATCGTATGAGTCCGATGTTGATGTGATTTTGAGCGACAGCACTGATTTAGAATTGAATGATGAAAAAAATATATGTTGCATATGTTCAGGACAATACTTGAAGAATGTTGAAGATTGGATTAAGTGCGTTTGTCAAAGTTGCAGGTTTGTAATTCCAAGAATGCCACTTGCTGTAGTGTTGGCCCTTACAAAAGATGGGCTCACCAAGCTTGCACAAATGATAGTAAAGTATTTGTATGTCAATACTGCATTTAAAATATCATTGCAGATGATAGATATCTTGACGTCAGCTTTTGTTGAAGGCTATTTTGCTGAAACTTAGTAGCTTTTTACGCACAGTTTTCATTTTTGCATGCGAGCTTATTTTATTGCTGGAAGCTACGTCTGGAAGCTAAAATTATGTTAAAAAACTTTCGTTTTGCAACTGAATTATGTTTTTAGAAACACTGGGCTTATTTTTGCATTCGATCAATTCTATTTTCACACTGTGCTTATTATTTTTCAATATTGTCATAGGTGTGCGATTTTTGTGCTCATTACTACTTTAGTGCATATTTCTGAAAGCTTCATTACTATTCGTTTCGTGAACTTATCTGTGATTAAAACTAATTTGCAAATCAAAGCTAATGCAACATTTTGACAAGACCATAAAAAAAATAGTGGCTTAACTAAAGAACGAGGTGGATCAACCAAGCAAAGTTTTATAGTTGAGCCAATTAAGTAACCATTTTAAACCTCTTGTAGCTGTAAAAATTTTAGCGCTTAAAAATAATGCTTTGACAAAACTAGAAACTCTAAAAAACGCGATTTTGGCAATAACTTTGCTGAAGCGCAAATCTATAGGATTATGTGAGGAGAGTCAAAATAAAAAAGTTGGCTCAGACCTTCGCTCTGGACCCTTTTCATTCAGCTGCCGAGTATGCTAATGCGGTTTTGGAAGAATCAGGTCATGTCATGTCTACATCCTGCTTTAAGTGAATGGATGCCTAAAACCAACTTGCATCTGGACATGGGCGTACGCAGAAATTTCTTGAAAGGGCGAGACATTTATTTTTGGAGATCGGCAAACGATGAACACAGTGCTCAAAATTAAATGGGAACAGGCAGTTTTGACTTCTTTTTTGGAGATCGGTGTTGGCGGGGGTCTAAATTGTGCCACTATATAGTAATGACTTTTTTTAAAGGTCAAGAGTCAACATCGCTAAATTTCCGTGGGGACCCCTAGTGCCGGTAATGATAACGTAAAAATGTCTGATGGGCTTACACCCTCTTTGCCCCATGCTAATAATGTACCTCCTTTAGTTCAGGATAAGTTGTATCACAAGCTGTTGACTGCAAAAAGAGTACTGGTAGTCAACTTAAAACACCTTAAAAATGAATTGGAATGGGCTCACGGCAATGGCGTTGACGATCTTGCAGCAGAGTTCCAAGAAATTAAAAAATTTTGCGGATTATAAAACTCGCGTTAATGATAACATATGTGACCCGGAGATCAAAACGCAACTACTTGGTGATGTAGAAGACCTGTTTAATCAGTGCCTTCAATTGCATGATAGCACTATGAGTGATGCACTGTGCGATCTCTACAGACCCACTGCCAACCTACGTTGACAATTGACGTCACCGTAAGCAAAAAACCTTCGTAGTGGTTGAAAGAAAAGGGGAAGATCTCTTTTTTTCGCAGTTACCAAGAGGATGCGAGATTTCGCATGTCAGCTTGCATTGACATTGGTCCATATTACAATTTCATGAGTTGAATACCAATACAAGCGTGTGTTGACATGTACTGCCTTTTGTCAACAAGTGTTGACATTGGGAAATAATAACAATTATGGACCAACAATTTTTATTTCACTTCGTCAATATACTCCTTACAGTTGTTGATATTCCATCCCTATTTATGGTGCATGAGAAAGCAACTTCAATTTCTTGCCACACATAGGAAGGCATTGCAGGCAATGCATCTGATGTGAGTGTAGCTCTTGCATCCTCTCTGGCGACACCTGTTTCTCTGGCTTAATTGGACAAACTCTGGAAGGTGAACTGCCTCACTTTTCCACAGTTCAGGAAGGGGGTGCGGAACCACCTTTTTTCGCCTTGGAACAGAACTGGGACCGGCTTCAGCTTCACCCTCAGATGCTGCATCCTCTTCTGGCTGTGAAGAATTCCTCACAAACATTTCCCCGATGCGCAGGCGAAACTCCATAAAGTCCAGTATGTCTTTTTTGGGTGTGCCACATTCTTTGGCAGCCTCTCTGCACAACATCCAAGCATTGGATACTGCACAAACCAGAAAGTGCATGACAACTCTAATCGGCCATTTGTAGGTCCTGGCCTTCATTTTGTAGAGGGAGGCCATTCGGTCTGCCAAATCCATGCCACCCATACAATGGTTGTAAAGCCTTATAACTGATGGACGTCGCACATCAACGTGGTCTCGATCTTTCTTGCTCCATCTCTTGACGATATCCACTGGCGTTGCAGCATGCCCAGTTGAGAGAAGGAAGACAGGCTTGTTGTCAAGCCATTTTGTGGCGCACATTTTTTGATCATCTATTTCGAAAACCTGGAATGTACCACGGCCTTCCTTCTTCATTGCAGAGTCTTCATTGAATGTGATCCCCCGAGGAAGACGACTTTTGATAACAGTGCCAGTCCCAGAAATGTTGTGCTCCAACAAATAATCAAGAAGTGCTTCAGAAGTAAAGTACCTATCAAAATATAGGCTAGATCCGGCGGGAGCATTGTTGAGCAAAGTAATGATGGCAGATGCTCCAATGCCCATGTCAGTAACTTGCTCAGCCAGGTGACGAAAAGTTCCTTCCCCCGTATAAGCATGAAAGTCTAGTATGACACGATTTGGATCCGCAAGTACGAAAACTTTCATTCCAAAGGGGTTGGGTTTCAAAGGTAAATACTGTCGTGACGGCATCTTCTCTTGAAATAGGATCATTATTTTGTCCACTGAGAGTTCAGGGGCTCTTGAGACTTTCAAACAACATTGGCAAAAAGCCTCCATGATCGGACGCACTCTCCACAAACGATCTGCCTTTTTCTCTCTTCAGGCATGTCAATGCCTGCCATGGCTCTGAGGAAGCTGCGTAGCAAGAAATAACTATTTCTTGACATGTTATTGGAAATGAGGGCAATGCGAAAACCTTGGCGCCAATACATCTTTATTCTTGGGTACTTGATGCATCCCATCAGCAGTGAAATGCCAAGGAACTTTTTCATTTCTGTAGCAGAATAGTTTAGTTCTCTCCCTGTTTCTGCCATGTGCCTGACATTGGTTTCTCGAGCGAGAATTTCAAAAATTTCCGCTGGCCAGAACATTTCCACGAATGCCAATGGGGTTGATGCCCCGCCTGGGCTATCATCAGCATCTCGGCCGGGGAAATTCAGGTCACAGTCATCATTGACATGCCATGATGACTGAGTCTTCTGTGTTTTCCTTCTTTCAGTGGTGGGGGCTGCACTTGTTGACGGTTGCAGCATGGGTTCGGCTTCTACATTTTCTACTTCTTCGTCCATGTTGTCATCTGACTGTTCCACATCATCTGGCAGGAAAGACGGATCCAGTGTATCGTCGTCAAGGTATTCCTCATCGCTTTCCTCCATAATTGCTGCGATGCCATCATCAGAACGACTTAAAAAAATAGCAAAATTCTCTCATTCTTTATCATTTTGAAACAATTAAAATCGTATCACTTGTTCCAATGTCAACAAGGGTTGACATAATATTCTTTGAGCCACAATGCAGCTAATGCAGGAAATAATTTTTGAATCTCAGGTAAACACTACGTAATTGTTTTTTTATAGCTTGCTATTACTGAAGTTATCATGCTGTAAAAATAATTGGCTTACCTCTAGATCAGGCTGCAAAGGATCCCTTCTTGGTCGCGGCGTCGTCATTTTTTTTATCCAATCTTGCGAAACGACAGGACAACAAAAAAGCAAAGAAATCTTTGAAATCACTATCATGCACGTCAATAGTTCATTATTTTTCAATCTGAGGAAAAAAGCAAAGACATAAAACGCAATTGGAATAATCATCCTTGAAAGTATGTCAACGTTTGTTGACAAATGGCTGTAGAGGTTAAGGATTGCCCACCTGAGACTGATCTTGGCCCGGAGGACAGCGTCTCTCAGGTCGCCATCAGCACGACGTCTAGTAAATTGCTGGCACGCCAGGTTGATTTTGATCGCAGGCGCGCGGAACTTCGAGCTATTTACGCCCGTGATCTGGCTAGGGCGAAGGCGGATACTGCCGCTGCCGCTGCTGCTGCTGCTGCTGCTGCTGCTGCTGCTGCTGCTGCTGCTGCTGCTGCTGCTGCTGCTGCTGCTGCTGTTGTTGAGGCTGACGCCGAGGCCAAGTTACGAATTGGGGAAGCAAAGCTCAAAGCTGAAGAAAAATGCATTGCTCTTTCTGAAAGCGGCTCATCGGTGGCAATTTTGGGGAGATATAAAAATAAACTTCGCTCAAGCAGTGTTGTCGCATCCGGGATCCCTAAAACTATGGACACTCGTAAGACTGACCTGAATCAGAAATCTGCAAATGATTATTTTTGTAAAAACGGCAACGTCGCGACTGCGAGTTGTCAGCCGACTTTGGCAGCGAGCAAAGCCTTTAATTATGAGAGCGCTTTAGGAGAAACCAAACCTAAAATTGAATGGACTTGCCGTGCAGATCCGGGGTTGCATCCGGCTGCTTCCTCGAAGCGTCAGGAGGCCGTCGCTAATCTTGTTACTTCTAATACTGTGGGTTTTGAAGCGTATCTTGAACGTCAAGGACGCAATGAATTTACAAACTTTGCCTCGCAAATAGCTTATGATGGCACAAACATCGCCTTTGTATTTTATGAGAATCAAATACGAAAACTTATGAATGAAGGTCCTTGTGACGAGAGCAGGTTGGAAGTTCTTAGAACATTCTGTATAGGACAACCGCGTGAAATGGTAAACCTTTTCATTGTGTCTATGAGGAGTATGTCGACGGCGCAGCGAATCGAAAAGGCGTTAGATCGCTTGCGATAGAGATCTGGTGTCTCTGGGGGCCTGACTACTGAACCTCAAATAATTGATATTCGCCATGGGCCCAGAGTGGTGTTTAATACCGCATCACTGAAATCTTACAACGAGGATTTAAATACCATAGAGGTTTTTGCTTACGCCCACGACAAAACGCAAAAATTGTCGGGGCAATTGCTGATGGATGTTGCCAATCGCCTCCCAGGTGTGCTTAAACGACGGTATTTTAATTATCTTAAAAAAACAGCTTTGATATGAACTGTCCTGGGTTCGAAACCGCGTAAATTCGTCGTTGAAAAACTAAGCATAATGGCATCGGATTACGCCCAAACCTTTTTTAAATCGCATGATAAAGAAAAGTCGCGTGATTTCGGGGTAGGACGTGTTCTATTCGTGTTTGACAGATTGCGGTTAAAGCACCTGTGGTGGAGACATTGCAAATTAGTAATAAAACACCTGATTTGCTTAATAATTGTGGCGGAAATCAGAGGCCTCAGCTGATCAAATCACCCCCGCTTTACTCGGTGTGCAATGACTCCGTGTCAAACATTTTCTAGGAGATTGCAAAACGTTTAAAACCTTTACAAACGAACGCAAAAAGCGTGTTGTTGTGAGTGCGGGATGGTGCTTAAATTGCCTTTTGTAGGGTTATATGATGCGAAACTGTATGGCCCCTTCGAGGCGTCGCAGATGCGGTCCCGCATGTAGCAGTAAGTACGTTGGCACGCTGCATGAGCTTTATGTCCGGTCTGGTGTTGGCAGCGAGAACGGAAGTTCCGGATTACCAAAAGTGATTTGGCACTGAGACACGCGAGTCCTTGTCTGAGGACGAGCAGCCTATGATCAGAAAATTGACGCCTAATAATGATAATAATAATACCGTGTTGCTTCGCACCAGTGTAGTGAGGTTCATTAATCCCAGCACCGGGAGGTCCACTCTTGCTTACGCGCAACATTAATTTCCGAGAGAATGAAAAATAAACCTAATCTGGCTGTTGATAAAAAACGCAACATTACGATTAATCTGGTTGGTGGTACAGAATTTTAATATAGCTTTGAAAAAAGGTGTTTGAGCCATAAGCTTTTCGTGACGCTCTCATCAGTGGCGGTATCGCGTCAAAAGGGAAGATCTAGAGTGAATAAGTGTTTTATGTGAATAATTTGGACGTTAGGCAATCGAGACAAGCCAATGAAAGCGCTAGTATTGCAAAGCGCGTCAAAGAAAGATTTCGCAATTACGAAAGCTGGAGAAGGCGCAGCAGGAGGCCAAATGCCACGACTATCGAAAGAGTTTGAGAGTGTAAACAAACTCTTTCTGTCTGCATAACACCGGGCGTCGGGTCTTGATATAAGTAGCCTCTAAAAGATTAAGATGGAAAGAGCTGCGCGCTGCGGCGAGGATTGAAAACCGCTTATCATCATAGTTTAATGCGCATTGATCATTATCTAAAAGATGCTGACCAATGGCAGAGTCACAGTCCGGTTTCGTGTCGGTTCGTTTGCACGATCTGTGTGGTTGAGATCGGCGTGGACGAGTCAATTGCTGTCTTAACCATTGTGGAACATGTTGCTTGATGCGATCGTGTAGTCGTTGAGATGTTCGCCCTACGTACCGACTATCACAGTGGCACTTGTATTCACATATGACAAAACTTTTCTGAATGGCAGGTAGAACATCCTTGCGGGCCACAGGCAGCATGCGCTTAGACGTAAAGACCAAGCGGGTGCTGACGGAACCATAGCAGCTTTCCACGGCGGTTTTCACTTCTTTTTCCAAGTTTGTAGATGGCTTACCTATCCAAGAGACCCTCAAATACACCGGACACTTTTCAAGGCCAAATCGCTTAAGGGTGGAAAACTGAGCAATTTTCTTGGTGATCTGAGTGTTGATGATGTTTTTAGGATAGCCATTGTCCAGTAATAACTTCTTGATTCGTTCTATTTCTTCATTGAGTCTACGCTTGGTGCAAATCATTAGAGCTCGATGCACTAATGCAGATATTAGACTTATTTTGCGTTTGAGAGGACTAAAGGACTCCCAACGCAAATACTGGCCAGTGAAAGTGGGTTTCCGGTATACACTGGTCTCCAAGCCAACATCTGTTCTTTCAACGTAGACATCAAGAAACGGTAGACATTTTGCTTTCTCTTTTTCAAAGGTGAACTTGAGGGATGGATGAAGGCAGTTAAGTTTGGTCAGAAATTCATCTGCTTCAGCTTTGTGATCGAAGATGGCAAACGTGTCGTCAACATATCTGAAGTATGTTGGAGGCTTTTGCGTTTGAGAAAATAACTTTTCTTCATAATATCCAACGAAGATGTTGGCCAAAGCCGGACCAAGTGGTGATCCCATAGCTATTCCGTCTGTTTGCTTGTACATGGTGTTATTGAAGCTGAACTCAACTGAGGATGTAGCGCTCTTCATCAATTCAACAAACACGTACTTTGGAATGACTGGTCGGGAATTAGACTGGTCGTAGAGGGCTTCCGAACAGATTTTGATGGTTTCATCAAGGGGAACGTTGGTGAACAAGCTGGATACATCAAAAGAACACATGAAGACATTAGGGTAGATGTCAAGATTTTGCATGGTCTTAGCAAACGTAAACGAATCTGATATGCAGTGTGACGAAAACCGCTCCAACACAGGTTGTAATAGGCTAGCCAACCACTTGCCAAGTTCATGATGGGACGAACCTGTCATAGACAGTATTGAGCGAAGTGGAGTGCCTTCTTTGTGTGTTTTCGGCAAACCATACATTCGAGGTCTTTGCGATCCAGTTGGTCGTATTGCGTTATATATCCACTTCGGCATGAGATCGGCTTTAACTGAGTCAAGCAACCGCTTCTGAAGGCGCGATTCAATGATGGCTGTGTTGTCATTGCTGGAGACTGGACCAAGTCTTCTAAATTTCGATTGATCATCAAGTATCTTGTTCATTTTATCGACGCAGTCGCTTTTGTTTAAAAGGACAACGCCGGAGCCTTTGTCGGGTTTGGTGACAATGACATCATCATTCTTTCGTAACCGGTTGATTGCACAAAAGCACTCTTTGTGCATTGTGAAGTCACGTGAGTCTATCGTGCTGTCACAGTACAAATGAGCAAGGTCGGCGAGTCGGGCTTTCAAAGCAGTGCGTTGTTCAACAGAACTGGCACTGTGATGTAAAAGCTGTAAAAGCAATTTGAGTCACTGTGGGCACAGCTTTTACATCACAGTGCCAGTTCTGTTGAACAACGCACTGCTTTGAAAGCCCGACTCGCCGACCTTGCTCATTTGTACAGTGACAGCACGATAGACTCACGTGACTTCACAATGCACAAAGAGTGCTTTCGTGCAATCAACCGGTTACGAAAGAATGATGATATCATTGTCACCAAACCCAACAAAGGCTCCGGCGTTGTCCTTTTAAACAAAAGCGACTACGTCGATAAAATGAACAAGATACTTGATGATCAATCGAAATTTAGGAGACTTGGTCCAGTCTCCAGCAATGACAACACAGCCATCATTGAATCGCGCCTTCAGAAGCGGTTGCTTGACTTAGTCAAAGCCGATCACATGCCGAAGTGGATATATGACGCAATACGACCAACTGGATCGCAAAGACCTCGAATGTATGGTTTGCCGAAACACACAAAGAAGGCACTCCACTTCGCTCAATACTGTCTATGACAGGTTCGTCCCATCATGAACTTGGCAAGTGGTTGGCTAGCCTATTACAACCTGTGTTGGAGCGGTTTTCGTCACACTGCATATCAGATTCGTTTACGTTTGCTAAGACCATGCAAAATCTTGACATCTACCCTAATGTCTTCATGTGTTCTTTTGATGTATCCAGCTTGTTCACCAACGTTCCCCTTGATGAAACCATCAAAATCTGTTCGGAAGCCCTCTACGACCAGTCTAATTCCCGACCAGTCATTCCAAAGTACGTGTTTGTTGAATTGATGAAGAGCGCTACATCCTCAGTTGAGTTCAGCTTCAATAACACCATGTACAAGCAAACAGACGGAATAGCTATGGGATCACCACTTGGTCCGGCTTTGGCCAACATCTTCGTTGGATATTATGAAGAAAAGTTATTTTCTCAAACGCAAAAGCCTCCAACATACTTCAGATATGTTGACGACACGTTTGCCATCTTCGATCACAAAGCTGAAGCAGATGAATTTCTGACCAAACTTAACTGCCTTCATCCATCCCTCAAGTTCACCTTTGAAAAAGAGAAAGCAAAATGTCTACCGTTTCTTGATGTCTACGTTGAAAGAACAGATGTTGGCTTGGAGACCAGTGTATACCGGAAACCCACTTTCACTGGCCAGTATTTGCGTTGGGAGTCCTTTAGTCCTCTCAAACGCAAAATAAGTCTAATATCTGCATTAGTGCATCGAGCTCTAATGATTTGCACCAAGCGTAGACTCAATGAAGAAATAGAACGAATCAAGAAGTTATTACTGGACAATGGCTATCCTAAAAACATCATCAACACTCAGATCACCAAGAAAATTGCTCAGTTTTCCACCCTTAAGCGATTTGGCCTTGAAAAGTGTCCGGTGTATTTGAGGGTCTCTTGGATAGGTAAGCCATCTACAAACTTGGAAAAAGAAGTGAAAACCGCCGTGGAAAGCTGCTATGGTTCCGTCAGCACCCGCTTGGTCTTTACGTCTAAGCGCATGCTGCCTGTGGCCCGCAAGGATGTTCTACCTGCCATTCAGAAAAGTTTTGTCATATGTGAATACAAGTGCCACTGTGATAGTCGGTACGTAGGGCGAACATCTCAACGACTACACGATCGCATCAAGCAACATGTTCCACAATGGTTAAGACAGCAATTGACTCGTCCACGCCGATCTCAACCACACAGATCGTGCAAACGAACCGACACGAAACCGGACTGTGACTCTGCCATTGGTCAGCATCTTTTAGATAATGATCAATGCGCATTAAACTATGATGATAAGCGGTTTTCAATCCTCGCCGCAGCGCGCAGCTCTTTCCATCTTAATCTTTTAGAGGCTACTTATATCAAGACCCGACGCCCGGTGTTATGCAGACAGAAAGAGTTTGTTTACACTCTCAAACTCTTTCGATAGTCGTGGCATTTGGCCTCCTGCTGCGCCTTCTCCAGCTTTCGTAATTGCGAAATCTTTCTTTGACGCGCTTTGCAATACTAGCGCTTTCATTGGCTTGTCTCGATTGCCTAACGTCCAAATTATTCACATAAAACACTTATTCACTCTAGATCTTCCCTTTTGACGCGATACCGCCACTGATGAGAGCGTCACGAAGAGCTTATGGCTCAAACACCTTTTTTCAAAGCTATATTAATATAACGATTCGAACTCTTGCTCAGAAAACCACCAGCAGTGGCGGACTGACAGAGTTTGCCCCTCAGTCGCTCTCCACTGATGAAACCTTTCAAATAAAAAATGCTTTAATTGTTCCAGAGTTTACTGACAATGAAGGCACTCTTCCTCACGTTGTGAAGGTCGAAAACTTAGAGCACTTTCAAGGTGCGACTATTCCAGTAATTGCTCAGCGAAAAGCATCGATATTTTAATTGGACAAACCGATAAATCTTTGCTTACTGTGTTAGAGGAACGAGAAGTAAGCATCTTGATTACCCCAATTACGTGTCACCTCGACTTGCGCCGATTGCTAGCGGCGGACGCTTAAGAGTGAGAGGGAGCGTTTGTAAAAACTTTAAAATTCAAGTGGATAAGGGTTGCGATGGGTGGGAGTGTGAACAACTTAAACAAAAAATCGCTGGTTTGAAGGAGTTTTGCGTAATTATGAAATAGAAGACGAAGTTAAACAGCCGTCTATGAATGATGAGATAGCGCGTCAGTTGGTCGAGTTTAATGTAAAAGTAATCAATGGGGGCTACGAAATTCCAGTTCCACTAAAAATGGATGTTGTGACTACTTTGCCGGATAATTACGTTTGCGCTTTAAATCGGACTACAAATTTGCGCCGAAACGCTCTAAAAAACGTAAAGCTGAAGGATATACTTGAGGAAACATTTCGGGAGATGATTTCCGAGGGTTGGGTAGTACCTATTGATGATGTGACTTTGTCTGATACTAAATGCGGGTATTTGCGCTTTTTTGTCACTAAGCAAGATAAAACATGGGAAGTGTTTGACGGGGCTGCTACTTCTAAAGGAGCGGCACAAAATAATGCCGTCCATTATGGAATCAATTTGTTAAACGGTTTAGTCGAAGTCTTGACAAGATTTCGAGTGGGGTGGTACGCTTGCACGACTGATCTGAGCAAGTGTTTTTTCCAAGTGGCTATGCCTGAGAGTAAAAGGGATTTATTCCGTATGATATTGTACAGAAACAATTAACTAGATGAAGGAAACGTTCAACTATATCGATTTACGAGACAGGTTTGGGAATTCAATTCTAGCCCCTTTATTGCACCTTTTGCAATTGAAAAGTTGATCGCTGAAAACCCTACAAACGCTAGTACGATGACTTTTACGGCTATTGAAAATAATCGGTACATGGATGTCCTTTTGTTGGCCTCAGACTCGCTCCATGATCTTAAAAGAATTTCCCGCGAATCAACCTCACTGTATAAAAGTAGAGGTTTTAAATTGCGCAAATGAGTAGCTAATGGCAGTTTTAAACCTGTTTTGTTTGGAATCTCGAAGTGTGTTCTCCGTTCAAATATTCGGGAGATAGATTTAAGTGCAGAGCCTATGCCCGACTCAAAAACACTTGGTCTTGTGTGAGACGTTGAAAATGACAGGTTGCGAGTGTGCTTTAAACATCAAAAATTAGGTGAGGTCACTACCAGACGTGAAATGTTAGGTGCACTGGCGGGCCAGTTTGTTCCCTTGGGTATCCTGGCACCTTGCTTGCTAAAAGAAAAACTAATTCTTCAAAAAGTGACCATTTTGGGTCTTGGCTGGGACGGTGAACTTCCAGAGGATATTCTTAAAGACTAGAGCAAATGGGTAAATGTTAATGGGGAGCTTTGATAACTTTTCTATTCCCCGCTATTGTTTCTTGTAGGGACCCGTGATTGAGGACGATAAAAATGTCGCGTACCAACTCCATGGGTTTTGTGACGCGTCAAATCAAGCTCTCTCTTGCGTGGTGTATCTAAGACGCATAATAAACGGACGCTCGTGTGTGGCCTTTGTGCAAGGCAAGGCCAAAGTTGTGTTGGTAAATCAAACCAATTGGGTTATATCCAGTGATGGGATTGAAAATTTTAAGAACAGGTTCTCTTTTGTATCAAACTCACTAACAACAGGTTCCGTCATTTAAGAAAGCCCATTTGCTGCGGTCGTCCAAGGTCTATAACAAAAAACAAGGACGGATTCGCTAATTATTACGACACTCCAAGAACGAGTTCGCACGAACCCGTGCAAACCCCCTGAATTCCATCACTGGTTATATCACGTAAGGAACTGGAGGCTGCCGAGATGTGCACGAAGTTGATCCAGGATGTGTCGAAATCGTTGCAGCATCTCGGATGTAGTCTCCATTTCTGGTCGGACTCACAAGTGGTTTTGAGATGGATTATGAACCCTGACCTTCATTTGCCGCGTTTCGTAAAGCGCCGAGTTGACAGAATCCCTTTAGTGGCCTCCGCCAATGCTTGGAATTATATTAATAAGTCGCTAAATCCTGCTGATGTGGGAACGCGCATGGAAAGTGTTGAATGGTTTGGTAGTCACACACCTTGGCTTAATGGACCCGACTTTCTGCTGCAGAGAGACCTGGAGCCTCAGCCTTTAGTTTTCACAGCCACAGTGCATAGGGCCGGTGTTGGTGGAAACCCATTGTTAAATGTTGGCAGTAGAGATTTGGATCGACTCATTGAGATCTCGCCGGATCTTTACCTATTAAAAAATTGCCCGGCTTACCTTGTTGCGTTTAAACAGTTTCTCACTGCTAAAGCAAAAAATAAATCCTTTGTTAAACCGATTTTAAACGCGCATACTTTGGATGAGGCCTTTACGGACATAGTCAATTACGTTTAATATAATCGTTATGGGGCCGCTAATGATTTGCTTTATATTTCTTCTTACTCTGTTCTCGGTCAGCAGCTTGCTCCGAATACTCCTATTAGAGCCTTCCACGATCGGGGAGATTTACGACGAGATTATTTGTATAACGTCACCCTTGCTAATAAGTTTTGGGAATCTTGGTTCAAGGGTTATCTACCGACGTTTCAAGGCCGCGGTAAATGGCGGGTTTCTTGTCAAAATCTTGTTTCAGGCCAACTAGTGTTAGTTGGAAACGCTGAGGATACCAACAAGCGTGGGACCTACAAGCTGGGAAGAGTCCATTGTGTTCACCCCCAGCTACAAAGAGGGAAAGAAATAGTTCGCAGAGCCACAACAACGGTACTTAAAAAATCCCGCTCCAAAGAAATTGAGCATGTCTTGAGGGATTTCTTTAAGATTGCTCCCCTATGAAAATGTTTTATTTTGTTATTTTGAAATTTGTTTTTGTTTTGTGTTTTAAACATTAGATCCCTAGCCATGAGAGATAAGGTTCAATAAAGCATTTGAGGTTGAAGTATAAAAGTTGCAGTTGCGGCACTTTCCCTTCTAGCTCTACCCACAACCCCATTGCGTGAAAGGAAGAATCAGAAAACTTTAGGTATCGTGGGATACCAGAGTGTCTAATTTTTTCCCGGCAGCTTTTGGATATCTGATAGCTAGTTGCTACCGGCCTGGGTAGAATTTTACAACCTACACAATGAAGGAGCCGAGGGAATTTAAGACTATCACTATGCCTGTTTCCTTTTAGTATTTGCTATATCATTTCTACATTTTACATGCAATTACCACGAAAGTGGATTTGTATGATTTAGCCATTTTTAGTATACCGGTAACTAAGACTTTTCAATTAGTTATTATTTTCGCTTCCTTAGGTCATCATCATTTTGTTTACTAATGGCTGCGAAAAATAGACATAAAATACGTTTCTGGGACGATGCTAACGTTTAATGTGATTTCAAAAAAGTTATTGGTTGTGATAAACTTGACAATGCTTAGTGCACATTGTGTAATACCATTTTGGGCAACGATTCCTTAAAGCTTTTGAAGTTGAAGAGGCACAAAGAACTGAAACATAAAGAGAATGTGGACTCAGTTGAAACGTTCAAAGCGAAAAGAGCTCGTTATGATATGAGAGGAACGCTCCCTGCGTTAGACTTTTTCCTAACTTCTCAACCACCCCTGCACGCTTCATGTGAAGTTTCTTTAATAACAACAAAAGCAAAAGCACCTCACACAGCTGATGAGAAACTAATAAAGCCAAGTGCGGTAAAAACGGCACAAATATTACTTGGCCAAAACGAGGCCAAAGGAATAAACTCAGTTCCCTTGTCCGATGACACTGTAAATAACAGGATTGAAAAGGTGAGAAGTGGTACAAAATTTCAATAAAGCTTTAGTAATCGACCATTTCATTGTACTCTTTTACAAAGAATAGGTGAAAACTCTAACGTTTTCGTCTAGCTCTCTTCAGGAGTTATCGCTAAAATGAAGCCTGGTGTTGATGGCGAGGTATTTATAGCGAAAGCAGCTGGTAAAAATGTCGGAACGTTCTGATTGGTAGACAACCAGACGTTTGGTAGACAACCAGGATTGCAAGATATAGCAAATGACATTTTGAGTCAGCTTGTCGCTCAAATCCAAGATAGCCCATGTAGAATAAGTTTTCAATTTGATGAAACAACGGATATCAAGTCAATTAGCCGATTTAGTAGCATACGTGAGATTTGTAAAAGAAAACGCGATTGTGGACGAGTTTTTATTTTATCAAGAAATGAAGAAGAGGACTAGAGTTAAAGACGTCTTTGATCTTGTTGATGTATTTCTTCGTGAAAATTCAATAGCATGGAACAAAGTGGGATCGGTATGCAGAGATGGTGCGCCGGCTATGATAGAACATCGATCTGGTTTTGTAGCCCTGATGAAACAAGTTGCTTCGTATACAGTATCAAATCACTGTGTTATTCATAAATACGTCGTAGCTTGTAAGACACTCTGTCTTGAATTGAAAAGTGTTCTTGATTCTGTAGCAAAGGCTGTGAATTTCATTCGTGGCGGGGCCACGAATTTCCAATTATTCAAAGCATTTTGCGACGACCTTGGAAAGGAGCATCAATACCTTCTTTTCCACACCAAAGTGTGATGGTTATCGCAGAAAAGTGCTCTCCCGTGTTGCATAACTTGTCACTGAAGATGCCGTGTTCCTTTGTAACCATGGAACTTGCTACATTATTTGATGACAATAGATTCCAATTGAAGATCGTTTATTTGGCAGACATCTTTAATCTTTTGAATGAGCTCAGTTATTCTCTGCAGAGAAAAAACAAATCTCACATAGAGGCTGCAGAGAAGGTCTCCGCCTTCAAAAAGAAGTTATCCCTATGGAAAAAGAGAGCGAGAAACTAGAATTTTTGCTATGTTTTTACTGTTGGACAGTAAACTTGGTGATCAGGAAACTAACAAATGGCTGACTGCTTTAATTGATGATCACATAAGCAACCTCGAGAAAAAAATGGAAGATTACTTTCCAACATCTGAACCTTCTTCAGCATGGATTCAGCAGCCTTTTATTGCTGAGATGAACGACAATGAGCAGCTCAACCTTCATGAGCAAGATCTGGAATTGCAGAGTTCTCAAACTGCAAAGACCAAGTTCAGCTCCTCTTCACTGATAGAATTTTGGTGCAGTATGTTGGAAGAATATCCTGAATTTGCAAAGAGAGCTCTGAAAGCATTAATTCCATTTCTAACGACATACCTCGGTGGAGCTGCCATGTCTGCTCTAGTTAATATCAAAACTACGAACCCTAATCGTCTTAGAGTTGCAGATGACATGAGAATTGCTCTCAGCAATATCAACTTTTGTATTGATAAGCCTGTTTTGAAGAGACAAGAACAGAGGCAGCACGGACTATCATTTGTCCTGTGTTTTGCCGAGTAAATTAGTAAATTAATTAAAGATTTAGTAGTAAATAACTTATCCGCCCTATCACAATAATCTTCGTTCTTTTAACATACACCTCCTTTGCAGGTTGCGCAGACAAGGGGTCCCCAAGCCAATATCTTTTGGAATGGGGGTCCTGGGATTGGAAAGGTTAAGAACCACTGTTCTACCTCTTAATACGCAATTCTGTGTGTGTGTGTGTGTGTTTAACTCCTCCTTTCTAACTGGACGGATGAGCACAACACTTGGCACCCTTGATCTGCACCCCTATGAGTGTCATTAGGGATACGTGACGTCATAATCAAAGATAATTTTTTAAAATTACATTTCTTGACTGAAAAAAGCTGTTCTCATCTTAAACGAAAGTCAGTACTCCACTTACCTACTTCAACAAATTTCACATTTTTAGAATCTCACAAGATGTCATAATTAAAGATTAATTGTAAAATTTGTTTTCCTAATTTACTCAAAAACTGCTGATTGTAGAAACGCGATTGAAACGCTTTTTGATAGATACTAACTAGGTGACTTTGATAAAAAAATTCTGGAGCAATATGAGTTTTATTGACAATGCAACACCAGATTCTACATTGAAGCATTTTAAGCCCTCCTAGCATGCTTCTCTTTATGATTTTTTCCACTCGTTTCAAACTCGCTTTTTGATATCATAATGCTGAGTGGTATTATCAACAACACAGTTTTTCGCTGTATATGCCTACTATTAAATAGCTTATTTCTTTAACTGTCAAAACGAAAAACATTTGGGCGCTGCCAACGTTGTTTACTATATTTCACTCATCCCTCCCTACAGCTTTAGGAAGTAAGAACCATAGTTTGTGACATCATTCTTTCTTTGTGATTGCTTCTAGTCTTGATTAATAAATCAAGATTATCACCGTTACATACGTGTACAGGAATTATGGCTTATATTTTCTACTACTTTTTGTTACTGCTCTCACAAACGTTTGTACGGCGAAGCCGGCGCAGCTGCATTTTTTGATGCGTTTTAGCTCGGCACAGGTGATGGCATGATCTGCCGAGGTGAAATCGCATCATACTTATGGGAGAATTTCTTCTATTTTGGTTGATAATAGCTTTATAGAGCTATTGGATCAAACCTAAAATTTAGGAAAAAGCAAGGACTCTTTTCACTCCGCTGAGCACAAAGCAAAGAAAAATAAATATGTAACGCGTAGCCAGCAGGGAAAGTTTGAGAGGAAATCAAAAAAAGGCAATATTGGCATTTTGTTTTGTAATAGCTTTATGGAGCTATCGCGATCAAACCTAAAATTTTGGGGAAAAGCAAGCACTCTTTTAACTTTCCTGTTCACACCAAGCAGAGAGAAAGGAAACTGCAACATAATGCGTATCCAGCAAGGACTTGAGAAAGTTTATGGAGAAATCGAAAGAGAACAGTCACTGTGTGAAATCGCACCACATGAAAGAGGTTTTTGGATATTTTCTTCCAAATATGAAACCCTGAACCTAACAATTTGTGAAACTGAATTTTGATGGAATATTTTTGAAAATAACTTGGTATGTTGGGCTCCTACTAGAATTTGGTGGAGACTTACACGCTTTTGTCGCTATGTCGGAAAGTAAGCAAATAGCTCAGCCAAATACAAATACGAAAGGGGCTGCATCGAATCGCAAAATAGGCTTGCCAATTTCATCTCTGTAACTGTGAAAGCACCCACCATTTATCCGCCATCATTATTTTTGATTCTGTTTCAATCCCTTTCTTCTCATATTTATCAAAAATATTAATGGCAGTTTGTGGCAACGCTCTTTTTTTGTGAGCATTACCGGCATTGATTAAGATGATAATCGTAACGTGTACAACAATTACTGATGTGCATAAAAAACACAATTCTATCGTTTCTGTTCACACAACTACGCAATGGGTGAAGTGAGCTTGGCCGGCTAAACCGATGTTTTAACGCCGAAAATATGATCACTATACCATAAAGATAACTTCTTTGCATTTCTTGACGGTGTAAAGCAGTTTTTGCTTTTAACGAAATGAAGCCCATAACTTACAGAAAATTTTATTCTATTAAGTTTAAAATGACGTCACAGCTAACGCTTGATTGCACAATTTGTTCTTGGTTTTTTGTCACATACTGCTTATTGTAGAAACGCGATAAAAAGCTTATCTTGAAAATGTCAACAGGGCGCTTGCGATAAAAAAAATCTACAATTAAAATCAATTGACGATTCATTCGCAGATTCTTTATTTAAGCATTTCAAATCTTCTAAGCATGGTTCTTTCCTTCTTCCTGCACGCTTCAAACTCTTTCTAAGATCGTTATGCTGTCTGTTACGAATGACACTTTGCTACCAGAAATCATCACAAAATAATGTTTTTGAAAATTGCAACATTTTTACGGAATTACCTTACTTAAAAACCGATGTGTGACCTTATTTCTTATCCGGTTTTTAAAATTTTATAAACAAAGTAAAGGTTAATTCAAGGCAATTCCGATAATATATGACTTGTATCTTTACGAAGTGTTTTTATACTAAAAAAACTGAATTTTAACATTTTTGGTGTAACTTTTACTCTTACAAAAAGTAGTAAGGTGAGCAATAGCAAGTAAGTTCAAAATATAAAGATTAAGATAAGGCCCAATAACAATTCTTGTTCTTCGAAAGCTTAGGAAATTTGTTTTCGAGCAATATGTACCGGTATCTCTAATTGGTACTTAGGGCTGAGGATTAGTTTTGTAATGGCTGATCAAATTTGGTTGTCATACATTAGGTTTCATTTTTAGTTGAACAATTATCCTACTAGATCTAACAACCTTGCAATTTTTAGAAAAACTTAATTCTTTGGTAGATTTTGACTATTTTCCATCGAAAGCATGGCTCTTTGGCACTATCTGTCAACGTTTTCAAAAGCATTCATAAAAAAAATAATCTCTAAAAATTTTCGAAAGAAGCCTACCAATTAAAAACACTCAAAATTTTGGTGGCTGGGATTCGTATAATTGCAATCTTTAGAAAAAAACTAATTCTTTGGTAACATTGCAACTTCTACCTCGAAAGTATAATTCTTTGGCAATTTTTATCAAATTTAAAAATGAAGAGTTTAAAAATTTTTAAATGTGTGATGCTCCAAGCGAAACAATTGGCAATTTGCTACAACAAAAGGGAGTAAAGATGGTGCGGGTTGTTTTTTGCAACAAAATATTAGTTTCGAGCTACAAGTCACATAAATGTTGAAAGAATTTCTCTTCCAATTGGGTGAAGCGAACGCAGCCGGATGATTTGATATTCTTAGCCTTGTCATTACTTATTGGGGGCCCTGCCAGCTAGTGTATCATGTGTTGAATTGTTAATATCTGCTTGAAACAGAAATCGACCGTGCAATGAAAATTCGATGACTTAAACATTCTGCCCAGGATGGGTAAATTTTTTGTTGTTAAGAAATAAGTCGCCAAATTGCAAGCATAGATGCACACGTCATTCGAAATTTGGTAAATGTATTTTGCGCCAATTTAAGATTTGCCCGACATACTATTCACAACCGTAGTTCACAACGAGCTAATTTCTTTGTGTACCGTATTAAACAAGTAACCTCTGTGCGTGCATAGAGAAATATCTTTGGTTTTTGTAAAATTATGGTCCTCGTTAGTGGTATTGGTCTCAAAAGCAATGAGAATGAGGTCATGGTTTCCGCTACATCACTGGCGTTCTTTAAAAAAAATTTTTTTTTATAGTATCAATGATTCCCCTTTTCCTACCGGTCCTGGTGTGATTCTGTTTCAATTTATTGTTGACGATAGTTTATTTAGACAACAGTTTAAGCAACGAAGATTATTGTTAACCTGACATTCAGACACAATAAAGATTAGCCTAATAATAACCAATAGCTTAATTATCCTTGATTGATTTGTATGCTTCTCCTTTCTTTTCCTTCAGAGCATTTGCTGATGATTTGATTTGAAGTGGTTATGCAAATGCACTTGACCCTCTTTTTTCCCCGAGTAAATGGCGCAGGAACTGGTCCGGGTAATGACAAAGTCCGGATAAAACAAATGTTTACATTAGTGCCTGACATGAAGCCAGGGATGTGGAAGCGGAAGCAGAAGCGCGAAAATTCTACCGCTTCCACATTGGAGGGAAGAATGGAGGAAGAAAAGAAATTGGTTCTGCTATCCTTCGGAGAAGAGCGAGTAGGAGGAGCATAAACATTAAGAAATGAGAGCGAGGAGTCGTTTAGAGAGCTGTTGACCCCCACATAATCAGAGTACGGGTTAAGCGAAGAAAGAGAGAAGGTAGAAAGCTCATAGAAGGATAAGCCCTACCTGACGAAAATGATGACGCCGCCGCTAGCGTCTGTGACATTAGTAGAAAAAATACCAGATCGGGAGTGGGTGCAATCAAATCGCAGAGCAGAGAATCCAGGAATCCGGAAAGAGGAAGATAAATTTAGGTTAGATTCCTGGATACAAATAAAGGAAACGGGATGAGACGAAATAAAACTTCCTGGCTCTGAGACCCCCAGCATTCCATTGAAGAACCCTGAGGGAGTTAAGGGAGGGAAGAGGAAGCACGAGGTAAAGAGAAACATCCAGGAGCATGAGGCGGTGGTGAGGATGCAGAGGGAGAAAATACAAAGTGGGCAGAAAAAGGATAAGAGGTTTGAAAGCGAGGGTGGGGTGCGAGTGCTGCATTAGCAGAAGAGGGCCAGATTGAGCAGTAGAGGTATACCAGCTAAAAGAATCCGAGGAAGAAGTCACAGTGCTGGTAGGTGTGGGATCTCCAAAAAAAGCAGGAACACAGCAGGGATGGCAGCTCCAGGAGTGAGAGCTGCCAAGAGTTCTGACTCTAGAAAAGGAGAGTAGTGAGCACTTTAAATGAACCCAATTAGTGCATATGCAGCATTGCACTGACCTACCCCGCCAGGTCACATTTCCAGTGCACACTGAGCAGGAAAAGACGGGGCAAGGGTTAGGATGAACGTTGCCGCTCATCAGGAGAAGGAGAAGAATGAGAAGACGGGCAAGAGAAAGGCAGAAGACAGGCCGATTTTAAAGAGGCTGCGTGCTACCCTTCTGCGGTCGTTCAAGGGGCTGCACGGCAAAAAATGATTTGTGTGAAGGTGGTGCCCGGGGTAACTGGGACCCTCAGGAAGGCCAACAGCCATTTTAACCCAACTCAAACGGGGTTGGGGACCGCGCCACCATGTTAAGATGGCTATTGATTGGTGCAGTTCAATTTTGCTCGCTTTACATGTATATACTAAATATACGACAAAAATTTTGCACTTCACTATCCAAAAAGATCGGAGTCAATACGTGTTTTGGGGACGGACAGAAAGTCCGTAATGATGATTAGAGTTAAAGTTAACTCAAAGTCAGAGTTATTTGAGGATAAAGAGAGAAAATCAGCGCTATACGGTGTAATTTGTTGTTGCGACGACAGGTTATTGTCGAGGGCTGTAATATGTGGTCATACGGTTTAGATCTGAGAAGCATTAAGTTAACTGTTGTAAAAGTGGTTGTAAGTAGTGAAAGAACTTATAATAACTGTTTATTTGTTGAAGTGTTTAATTGGTTTTTGGATTTTAGTAACGAAATATTTGATTTTCTTGCAAACAATTCGTGATTTCTAAATTTTTGTTAGTGGGGGTTCCGTGACAAACGCGAAAGTACATCAAGAGTTTCGCGATGACAAAAAGATTGAAAAGCACTGTTCTACATTCAACACGAGTTCTAATATCTATGAAAAAAAGCACAGAGTAGTTCAGAACAATAAGCTCAAGCGAAGTAGGTAAAGTAATAGCAATAAATGAAGGTTTCTGATTTGTCAAAATGATGAAGTGTACAAGGCAGGCTGCAGACCGACAAAAGTTAAAAAAAATTGTCAACGATCGTTTTCTCGTTTTTTGTTAATGGAAGCGGAAGCTGCTAAAAAATAACCGCTTCCACATCCCTGCATGAAGCAACCGTCCTGAAAAAAATAAGACAACAGTACTGCAGTTTTGTTTATAAACAAAGTGCACATTGTATTTACACTATTAACAGAACCAAAACTTTATGACGTGAGTGGAGATGTAGGACAGTTAACTGGTGAAAAGAAGTTGTTGACTTTTTTTGAAAACCACTGTCCGGAAAAATCGAAATCCGGATAAGCGAGGTCAGGATAAACGAAGGTCGAGCATATGCAACAGATGGGCTTACACAGGCATACTATCTATAACCAATTCAAGAAATTAGCTATACACTAAATGTAAAAAACTACGTAAAGCTTTATTTTTCTAGTGATTCATTAATTTAATGACTTGCACAGATATTTCTTTGACGTATGTTACGATTGCTTTGCAATTTTACATCATGATCAGCTTGCTTCAGCCTGTAAGCAACATCCTAGGATTGCTCTTATTTTTGTTTTTGAATTATCTCATTGCTATAGCTTTAATAACAAATGCTTTTTATTGTGAATAAAATGCAAGTGTTGATAAACAATTACGCAACTAAAAAAAAAATGTTACGAATGCAACACCTATAATCGCCAAAGAGCTAACCTATCAATGACAAAAATGCAGTAAAAACTCTACTCCTACGCATAGGGTAAGGGAGTTACTTATGAATATCACAGGTTACTAGAAAGACTGAACTGAAACATTTCCAATGGGGCCAAAATGGTGGTAAACATTTTATTAAAACGTTTCGCTTTTACCCTAAAAGCATCAGCGGTTAAATAAATGGTCACCCAAAGCTAGGCTAATCAGTTACGGATATCGACATAGTTTGCTAAGAAACTTCGCAGAGAACCAATCGCTGTTACAAAACACCAACACAATCAAACAAATAAAATGAATACAAAATATCTAAAGGTCGAGGGGGGACATGTTCTCCATCATCCTCCTGAAAATAGGTCCCAACCAATGGAGCGTTGCTTTGTCATATACAGTAATTACGCTTAATCGGGTCACATCGGGACTAGCATCACTTGGCCCGATTAAGCGGCTGACCAGATTATCCGAAGTCTTGCAGTATCAGTGCCAGGGTTGTCCTTTGGTACACCGGTTATCTCAGCTAGCTGGCGATGACTAGTGTTTGGAGGTTGCTCTCTACTTTTTCTTAAAACAAAAATCTTTTCAGCAATTGTTAAATCTTTTTGCGGCATTTCTGCTGAGGACTTCACACTGTTTGCAACAAAACACAACAATTACGATGTCCAAAAGCATAAAATGACAAAATAAATTGCGTTTGCATTGTTCAATTGTTACATAATAAAGTTGGCTTTGTGATATCGAGTTCTATTGCATCACAAAGGCGGTTTTGCAATTACACAAATGTATGTCTGGCTACAGCTGTGGCCCGATTAAGCGGAATAGTGGCTCGATTATGCGGATTTAACATAGTGCATTATCTTTGATTGGATTTCGTTCTTCACAATTTGGCCCAATTAAACGGCTGACCCGATTAACCGGCGGCCCAATTAAGCGGAATCTACTGTATATCTTCTTTTCGACATATATTTAACTAGGAGTTTACTATGTCACCTTGACTCTCTCCGCCCTTACAATCTGGTGCTTTGGACAGACGGCTCTGTTGCTTTTCCTTTTGGCAAGAGCGGCTCTGGCGTACTGCTCTCTATGTGACACTAAGGCCACTCTTTCCTTTTAAGCAGGCCCAGTATGTTCGAGCTTTTCCGCTGAAGTCTGCAAGCTCTCGGAAGCACTTTAAAGTATGTCCTCTTATTGGACTCTCGCCACCCTGTCTTAACTTTTACCTCGATCTCTATGGCAGAAACTGCCTTCTCTCACCTTCTGAACTATCAGGCTACAATGGGTCCCCGGACACTCGTTTTTCCGGGGAACGACGCGGCTGATGAGCTGGCCAGACGGGGAGCGCTACTCGTTATCTCTGTAATCCCTTGTAGTCTCTTCCTCTTTTCTTTTTCGGACTGGAGGCGTACTGTCTCATCGAAATTCTTTGACACACAGGTTCCCTCGATTTCCACCCAGGAACTTGTGCTCCCTCTTAATGCTCGCTGTGTTCTCTCTCGTCTTCCCTGCAACGGACACATCCTTCTGTTAAGGTTTTATCTCACTAAGATTGGCAGAATCCTTCCTGCAGCGCCTGCGTACACCTCTCATCTCATTCTGCACTGTCCAGCAACGGATTCTTTGCGCCACTCCATCTTCGACGACTATCTGTCTCTCTACGACCTCTGGGGCTCCATGGTTTTTTGCCATGCCCCCATTCCTGGGAAGAGGTTGAGTATAGAGCTGAGTTTAACTAAGCCTTCAAAAATACTTAATAAGTAATTTTTAAAAATTTAGATAAGTATTTCAAGCAATTTTTAAATATAATTTGGGATACAACCTACGGCTCAAAACCTAATTAACCTTTTGGTCAACCCGTATGAAGAATTTATTGTGAAGTATATTATCCAATTTTGTAAGCTATTTGAAAATAATAAATTCTGCACCTGCAAATTAGGCTACTACTTGAAAAATTATGCTTCAGATATGCTTTTTGCTTTGCATTGAATTTTGCTGCACAATACATTTAACAATTGAATTATTGTCCTTGTCAACAAGAACATGCTTCCAAACTTTAGATTACTTACCAGTAGGCTTTTTCTACACATTGGAGTTTGACATTATGGATAAAATTTTTGCAAAATTTGCGTAACAAAGTTTATTCAAATTCTAGGAAACTAGCCAATGCTGTTTTTTTTTTAAAAGTTTATAAGAAAATACAATTTATTTAATTAAACATAAAACAAAATAAATGTTTCGAATTTTTTTACTATTTAATATAATATACTGGTCTTTATCAGATTAGACTAACTTACTCTTGATCACACAAGATCTTTTAGATAACAGAAAAATCAGGCTTTTTTTAGTACAACATACATTAGCAGGTTATACCTATGTCAACAGTTACACTCGTTGGACTGATAACAAAGAAATACAGGGTTGCCATACAATCTGATCACATATATTACATTTTTGAATAATTAATCAAATTTTGTCAAGGTTTATTGCATGAGAAGATTACTTGAAATTGCTTAAGTAGGCCAAAATATACTTAAGTAAATAACAAGCAACATTTTTACGTAAATAATTACTCACTTGAACCCAGCCCTAGTCGGGCAGCAGCAACAACTTTAATCAAGTGATGTATGAACCTGGAACTAATTAAACTTCTATACTTCCGACTCTGGTGAAGAGTTTTTACTTTTAGGACAAATTAAATGTCAATGGTGGAAGTAAAGCAACGGTGACTAGAGCTAATTGGACACAAAATTTTGAGGTGGGTAATTGCTTCAAGTCAACGAGTTTTCAAAAATGAAAAACGAATGTACGGCGATTTTGAAAACTGAGAAAGCAAAGTAAGGTATTAAATTAATCTAAAAATGGAATTGCCAAATGCCTATGAATGTGTTAAATTTAATAGAAGAGAAAACTTTTTAGGAAGCAGTCCAAAACTACTTTAAATATTACAGGCAGGCCGGATAAGCGCTAAAAATGCAATTCCTTACATCGATATGATAGAATCTCTCGCTGAATTTCTCGCGGCTGCCTCCAGCCTTTCCTCCTCCACCGCCACTGGCCCAGACAAAGTTGCCTATCCCATGCTAAAGCACCTTCCTCGCTCTGGCATGGATTTTCTTCTTCACATCTTTAATCTTTCCTGGTCTTCGCATTCCTTTCCCTCCATCTGGAAGACATCTTCCATTATTCCCATACACAAGATGGGAAAGCCTCTCGACTCTCCTGCTTCCTTCCGGCCTATCTCTCTCACCTCCTGCGTATCAAAGCTTTTTGAACGCATCATTCTATCCAGTCTACTCTTCTTTCTGGAATCTAATTCCATTCTCACTCCCCGTCAGGCCGGTTTCCGCCCTGGACGGTCTACTCTAGATCAAATTCTGTACCTTTCTCAGTTCATTTCGGATGGGTTTAACAAACCCAGGCCGGGTTCTCGGACGATCCTGTCTACTATCGATTTCTCTAAAGCTTTTGACCCTGTCTGGCATTTCGCCCTTTTCCACAAACTCATTTGGGCTGGCCTCCCTCCTTGCTTTGCTCGCTGGATTCAATCTTTTCTTTCTGATAGGCGCGCTTCTGTGGTCCATCAAAATCACAAAAGTCGTTCCTTTCGAGTCCATCGAGGTGTTCCGCAAGGATCCATTCTTGGCCCTGTACTTTTCTCTCTCTTCATTAATGATCTTCCGGCCTCTCTGCCTTCTTCAGTCAGCTGCTTTTTTTACGTTGACGATCTGGCCATTTGGTCCTCCTCTCCCTCGGTCCCCACTGCGGTGGAGGCCGCACAAGGAGCTCTGTTTCGATTGGAGCGCTGGTCTGAGTACTGGTGTCTTCCTCTCAATCCGAGCAAATGTGAGGCCTCTTTCTTCTCAGTGGATCCCCATCAAGCTAACCTCCTCCTACTCGGCTCCCGCATCCGTTTCAATCCAACTCCAACTTTTCTTGGGGTCACCTTCGACCGCACTCTTTGCTTTTCTAAGCATGTATCTTCGCTGAAGGCCAAGTTCTTCCCACGTCTCAAGGCCCTACCCTGTATTTCTGCTTCGTCATGGGGCCCCTCTCTGTTCTGTATAAATCTTTTTTTCGGTCCCTTCTCACTTACGCTTCACCCGGATGGTTTACTTTCCTAAGCGCTACCAATTTCACCAAATTGGAACGCCTTCATCGAGCGGCCAGTCGCGCCATCACCAGCTGCCTCTCGTCCTTCCCTATCCCTCTTCTTCTCTTCGAGGCTTCTTTACCTCCCTTACGAGTCACCCTGACTCATTTCACTCTTTTATCTTATGAGCGGGCTCTTCGTCTCCCAACCTCCTTTCCTATCTGATGTTTGGCCAGAATAGGAGTGTAACCAAGACTCTGCAGATCGTCCTGGAGAGCTCTTGCGTCCACTCACCCGCTCATGCTTCCTTCTACTTGTTCTAGGGAGGCTCTTCTTGCATGCCCTCCCTTTCCTCCTTGGAATCTGCCTTCGTTCACTGTGGAGTCCACCCTTTCCTTTCCATGCTCTCGCTCTGATCCCCCTCTTTCTCGCCAAGGTGCGGCTCTCGCCCACCTTGACTCTCTTTCCCATCATGATCTGGTGCTTTGAACAGACGGCTCTGTTCCTTTTCCATTTGGTAAGGGCGGCTCCGGCGTTCTTGCCAATTGCTCTCTCTGTGGCACTGAGGTCACTCTTTCCTTTTTGGCAGGCCCAGTATGTTCAAGTTTTTCCGCTGAAGCCTGCTCCATTCTGCATGCTCTTGGTGGTCTCGGCAGCACCAACGAGCCTGCCATTTCTCTTCTCTTCTTCTTCTCCTATCGGACTCTCGTTCTGTCCTCGCCACCCTGCCCTCTCCTCCATCTTTCCTCTTCAGCAGATCTGGCAGGAACTGTCTTCTCCTTGATCTTTCCTCATGTTCTATCTGACTACAATGGGTCCCCGGACACTCGTTTCTCCCGGGGAACGACGCGGCTGATGAGCTGGCCAGACGGGGAGCGCTATTTGCGCCCTCCGCAATCCCTTGCAGTCTCTCTCTTTTTACCTCTCGTATCCACTCTTGTCTTTTCTGGAACTGGAGGCGTATTGTCTTACCGAAATTCTTTGACACACAGGTTCCCTCGATTTCCACCCAGGAACTTGTGCTCCCTCTTAATGCTCGCTGTGTTCTCTCTCGTCTTCCCTGCAACGGACACATCCTTCTGTTAAGGTTTTATCTCTCTAGGATAGGCAGAATCAAGAATCCTTCCTGCAGCGCCAGTGGACACTCGTCCCAGAACACCTCTCATCTCATTCTGCACTGTCCAGCAACGGACTCTTTGGCGACTATCTGTCTCTTTTGCCATGGCCTCATTCCTCGGAAGGGGACGGTAACCAACAACAACAACAACATATCATAGAATCAATCAAGTACATGACGCAGAAATAAACAAAATGACACTGAAAATTGATTATTTCAAAGTCAACAATGCAATCGTGTTCTTTTCTTTGCTATTATACCACTTAAGTTGAGGCGATTCTCAAAACAAATCGGGATGATTACCAGTTTACATGAATCCGTGGCTAGCTTTGTTGATGTTTATCACCTTAATTGTCTGCTAACACACGCGAACTGCGTGGAAACAAGAAAAGTATCTTTCGAAATTTTGTTAAATTGGTTTCATGCAGTTCGGGAGATTTCTTAATGCTTTGACGTTTTACCCATTGTTAGCTTTCAACGAATCTCCATTTTTCAAAACTGTACTTAAATTGAACCATTTTACTAACGCAGCGATGACGCATAAAACAAACGACGTACTGTACAAGTTATTGACAGGAAAATTATTAGGAAATAGAAAACAGCTTCCAAACAAAATTGACCCCCAATAAATGGGTCTTTTTTAACAGGTTGATTTCTAAAAACAAGGTATCAAGGATGTTAGTACGCAACACCCAATTTTGAAACCTCTGCCTTAACATGATTTCCAATTTCTAACTTACCATTTCCCGTCAATGAGGAATTTCCCAGAGGTGAAGAAAGTTAGTGAAAATAATATTTGCCTGGTTTAAATTAGTTAATTTTTCCTCTAAACGAAACCACATTCAAGAACAGTCAGCTCCAATTACAATTCTTCTAGTCTGGTGTCAAGTGACATGAGACAATCTCAAGTGAATACCGAATTTTTTCCAAATCTGAAAACCCAACGAAAAATTGTATTTGCATGCCGCCTAATTACTTCCTGCTTTACTATGTATTGTTTGAGAAAATGGAAGAGCGGTTAGACATTTGCCTATAAAAATTACATAAAAAGCTTTCACCTTTGTGTAAATTTTGTGCACAAAACACTTTTGAGCAGTTTGACAAAAACTGAAAAGTCTGAACCAAGTTTTGTAACATTGTTGGGCGAGCCGGATTAAACTGCGGCAGGGGTCAGATCTGGCCGCGAGCCATCATTTGCCCATCCCTGGTTTAAAGGAAACTTTAGACAGACTAACTAAAGCAAATGGAGTGCTACGGTATGGACATGCTTTGAATAGGGATAGCGATGTGCTAAGCAAACCGATGGATTTTAAAGTGGTTGAAAGAAGCAGGTCGACTCAAGATGACTTGGAAAAGGCAGGTGAAAGAAAAGATTAAAATAGTAGACTCGAAAAGAAAGATGCCATCAACAAAGAGATGTAATGTAATACCGTTTGCGAAACTCTGAGGACAAAGAGGTGAATTTGGCTACCTGCGTTAATGAAGATAAAACTGGATTTCAAAAAAGTGAATCTCTCTCTCAAAATTGTTTTCATGCAAATTGCTTGATTAAATGTAATTCAATGCATTACACTTTTGTCACGTGCTTTATGTTTGCTGTACAAATGAGTGAGTCGCTTGCAGATTATCTTTAGTCTCATTCGTAGTTAAAATGAAATTATCAATAAAATTTATTCAAGGTTTCTCAACTACAAGTTGAGCCACATGTTTCCGTCACAGTTTAGACAAAGAGTAACAAATTGAAGAGAAGTTAAACAAAATCAAACTAAACTTTGGGTTCGTAGGTGTAAGTAACGCAAATTAAAGTAATCCTTCATTGACACATCACATTCACTATTAACCCTAGATATAATTAAAAATATACCAAGGGTTACAACGTTTGATACTAGAGCATTGCTTGTGGCGCAAAACTCGGCTACATCCTTTGATTTATTATTCACAGCATCGTGAAACAAAACGTAAAACGAAAGCAAAAGAAATACTCTTGCTAGCTTTAACCTAGGATTCCGAATGGATACAACTTACTACACTACAGAACACCAGATAATTGAAAAAGCGTATACTCAATATGGTGGTTCTTAAAAAATTCTTTTGATTTGTTTGGTGATTGGGGCTTAGAATGTTCCATTTGGGAAAAACACCACATGAACAATACATTTTTAAAAATCTTTACAATCAGGGGTCGCTCAAGCCCCTTATATTTTATGCAGGGGGCCCCAGTAGCTTAAACAATCATATCTCGCTTACCCCATACGCTAGAAACTGTATTCTTACACCAAACCGTGCGGAATACGTGGTTTCCTATTCAACTGTAATACATTTTATGGCCCTAGCTAGTCTATTTCACGTTAGGTAACAAAACATGATTTTTCACCAAAATTGCTATTCGAGTAAGTAATCTCATCGGTATAATCCATGGTTTAACAGCGACGCGATGGCGTAGTGGTTAGAGCGTCCGCTTCGCAGTTGGTAGACCTGGGTTTCATTCCCCTTGTCGAGTCATACCAAGAGACTTAAAAAAATGGCATCCACGGCTTCCCTGTTTGGCGCTCGGCATTTAGGGGAGATTGTGGAGAACAAGCCGGCAAGTTCGCTTGTTGTGTCCTTGGGCAAGGCACTTAAGGGGACGCCCCACCTTTATGTGGAAGACAGGTGACCCATAAACCTCGAAAAAGGCAACTCCCAAACGAGTGCGGACTTCCCGTCCAAAGTATAGCGATACAATTCGCTTTCTCGTGAATGGAGGATAAAATATGGCAAATAAAACAAAAACAAAATTTTGCATTACTCGTACAAGCAGCAAAATCGGATTTAGCATTAGGAAATCTCTGGAAACATACCAACATATTTAGATAGTGATAAAGGAGACGCCCTTCCAACCAAAATTGTTAAGTGTTGATTCAGACAGATATTTGATGCAATAAAAGTTCTCTTTTTGCTGTTGGGAAATATTTTCCTGTGCTGCTGAACGACTTGCACAAGGTACTAGAGCTGGTCCTTATCTTTATCACTACTGGTAATTTGCAGTATTCATATGTGGTGTATGGTGCCACACTGTGTTTATCGTGGTTATTAACCACCTTTAATTCTCCTACGATTGAAAAGGCAGTCTGAAATAGGTCACCGTGATTCTAGGGGTTTGAATCCTTTTAAAGGAAAGTAGTGGAATCTCTTTTCACATTGATGTTACAAAATCTTTCATGTCACTAGCATTGATTGCTGTAAACTACATTCCAATTCCTTTTGACGAATCGTCAACGTCTTTTCACTCATAACTGAGTAATTCTACTTTTAATAGCTGATGAAACACTATCATCCACCAACTAGCTCCTGTGAAGATCATCATAAAGAACGTGCTCTGCTAGAGCCGTCGCCATCTGAGTTGGAGATAAACTTGAACAGCAAATATCGCTACTTCGGTGATTCTTTTATCTCCTCTAGTAAGCTGCACTTGACTTTGAAATAGCCAAACATTCTTTCTCGATTGGTTCAGGAGCTACCAATTTTCCGGAAACGAATTCCTCTATGAACAATGGCAGCCACCGATAAATATTTACGATAATCCTCTTCAAGATGGCCAATCAATCTGCACCAATCAACAGCCGCCTCAACGTGGTGGTGCGGTCCCCGGCCCATTTGGGTTGGGTCGAAATGGCTGTTGGCCTTCCCGAGGGTCCCAGTTACCCCAGGCAGTCCCCTTCATTTTTCGCTATGCCGCCCTCTGAAAAACCGCAGAAGGGCAGCACACAGCTTCTTCAAAATCGGTCGCTTGTTTTCTCTTTTTCTTTTCTCATGCCCTTCTTTGTGTCCTCATTCCTCTCCTTCTCTTAATGAGCGGTAACGTTCATCCTAACCCTGGCCCCATCTTTCCTTGCTCTGTGTGCGCTGGAAATGTGACCTGGCGGGGCAAGTCAGTGCAATGCTGCGCTTGCTCCAAATGGGTCCATCTAAGGTGCTCACAACTTTCCCTCTTTTCCCTCTCAGCTCTTGGCAGCTCTCACCCTTGGAGCTGCCCCCCCTTGCCGTAACACTGTGACTCCCTCCTCGGACTCCTCCGACATGTATACCTCCAATGTACGATCTGGCCCCCCTCTACTGATGCTGCACTCCCGCCCCAACCTCGTCTCCAAACCTCTTATCCCCCATCTGCCCATTATACATCTCCTCCCTCTGCCCCCACACCACCGTCCCTTGCTCCTGCCTCCACTCCCCCCCTGACATTCTCAGGGTTCATCAATGGAATGCTGGAGGTCTTCAAGCCAGGAGCACTGAACTACTCCACTTTCTCTCTCCCATCCTGTCGACCTCATCTGCATCCAGGAATCCAATCTCAACTCATCTTCCTCTTTCCAGATTCCTGGATTCTCTGCTCTGCGTTCTGATCGTACCCACTCCCGGTCTGGCATTCTCTCTTCTGATATCACGCACGCTAGCGGCGGCGTTGTCATTTTTGTCAGGCAGAGCCTATCTTTTTCTGAACTTTCTATCTCCTTTCTTTTTTCGCTTGATCCCTATTCTGATTATGTAGGAATCAACATCTCTCTAAACAACTCCTCCTCGCTCTCTTTTCTTGATGTGCACGCCCCCCTATTTGCTCCTCCCCAACGAATGGCAGAACCGATTCCTTTTCTCCCTCCATTCTTTCCTCCCCCAGAAATCTCTTCAATCTGGGGGACTTCAATTGCCATCACCCCATCTGGGACTCAAAAGTTACTTCCGACCCCCGCGGGGAGGAAGTATTCCACTGGGTCATCTCCTCTGACCTCCTCCCCCTCAATGACCCTGACACACCCAACCTTCTCCATCGCTCCTCTCCTGACGTCTCCTTTGCCCCCTCCTCTCTTGCCTTTTCTTGCTCCTGGGAGGTGCTACAGGACCTTGATTCTGACCCACCAATCAATTCTTTCATCTATCCCTCTCCCTCCGGTCTTTCGCCCCAACGAGCACCCCCCTTCCTTCAATTTTCAGAAAGCTCGCTGGGATGGCTTTGCCTCCCTAAATTGACTCCCACTATCCTTCAGTAGAGGAATATTCGTCTCTTTCTCTTTCCTCTGCTACTGCTCTCTTTACCTCTCTGGCACTGAATGCGGCCAAATCTTCCATTCCTTTCGGCCGCATCAAACGCCCTCCTAAAGCCTGGTGGTCTGCTGAGGTGGAAGAAGCGGTTGGTAAAAGACGCAAGGTTTTCTCTGCCGCTCACAGAAGTAATGAAGACCGACCGGCTTACATTTCCGCTTCTCGTTAGTCATCGCCAAGGCCAAGGCGGAGGCATGGCAGACGACTTGCTCTTCTCTTTCACCCAAACCTAAATCTAAATCTGTGCACTCTCTTCTTCGCTCTATCGCTGGCTCTCCTTCCTCGACTTCTTCCTCTCCTAATTTCCCAAACTGTTCTTCTCCCAGGGAATCGGCTTCGATCTATGCCGCATACCTGAGATCCCACTTTTCCGTTTCTCAGCCAAAGGCTCTGCGTAGCAGAGCCAGAGACTACCTCACTGAGCTCCGCCAAGCCACCTGCCCTTAAGAGTCTCACTCGTCCTTTTGGTCTCCTTTCACTCCCGCTGAATTTCTTGCGGCTGCCTCCAGCCTTTCCTCCTCCACCGCCACTGGCCCAGACAAAGTTGCCTATCCCATGCTAAAGCACCTTCCTCGCTCTGGCATGGATTTTCTTCTTCACATCTTTAATCTTTCCTGGTCTTCGCATTCCTTTCCCTCCATCTGGAAGACATCTTCCATTATTCCCATACACAAGATGGGAAAGCCTCTCGACTCTCCTGCTTCCTTCCGGCCTATCTCTCTCACCTCCTGCGTATCAAAGCTTTTTGAACGCATCATTCTATCCAGTCTACTCTTCTTTCTGGAATCTAATTCCATTCTCACTCCCCGTCAGGCCGGTTTCCGCCCTGGACGGTCTACTCTAGATCAAATTCTGTACCTTTCTCAGTTCATTTCGGATGGGTTTAACAAACCCAGGCCGGGTTCTCGGACGATCCTGTCTACTATCGATTTCTCTAAAGCTTTTGACCCTGTCTGGCATTTCGCCCTTTTCCACAAACTCATTTGGGCTGGCCTCCCTCCTTGCTTTGCTCGCTGGATTCAATCTTTTCTTTCTGATAGGCGCGCTTCTGTGGTCCATCAAAATCACAAAAGTTGTTCCTTTCGAGTCCATCGAGGTGTTCCGCAAGGATCCATTCTTGGCCCTGTACTTTTCTCTCTCTTCATTAATGATCTTCCGGCCTCTCTGCCTTCTTCCGTCAGCTGCTTTTTTTACGTTGACGATCTGGCCATTTGGTCCTCCTCTCCCTCGGTCCCCACTGCGGTGGAGGCCACACAAGGAGCTCTGTTTCGATTGGAGCGCTGGTCTGAGTACTGGTGTCTTCCTCTCAATCCGAGCAAATGTGAGGCCTCTTTCTTCTCAGTGGATCCCCATCAAGCTAACCTCCTCCTACTCGGCTCCCGCATCCGTTTCAATCCAACTCCAACTTTTCTTGGGGTCACCTTCGACCGCACTCTTTGCTTTTCTAAGCATGTATCTTCGCTGAAGGCCAAGTTCTTCCCACGTCTCAAGGCCCTACCCTGTATTTCTGCTTCGTCATGGGGCCCCTCTCTGTTCTGTATAAATCTTTTTTTCGGTCCCTTCTCACTTACGCTTCACCCGGATGGTTTACTTTCCTAAGCGCTACCAATTTCACCAAATTGGAACGCCTTCATCGAGCGGCCAGTCGCGCCATCACCAGCTGCCTCTCGTCCTTCCCTATCCCTCTTCTTCTCTTCGAGGCTTCTTTACCTCCCTTACGAGTCACCCTGACTCATTTCACTCTTTTATCTTATGAGCGGGCTCTTCGTCTCCCAACCTCCTTTCCTATCTGATGTTTGGCCAGAATAGGAGTGTAACCAAGACTCTGCAGATCGTCCTGGAGAGCTCTTGCGTCCACTCACCCGCTCATGCTTCCTTCTACTTGTTCTAGGGAGGCTCTTCTTGCATGCCCTCCCTTTCCTCCTTGGAATCTGCCTTCGTTCACTGTGGAGTCCACCCTTTCCTTTCCATGCTCTCGCTCTGATCCCCCTCTTTCTCGCCAAGGTGCGGCTCTCGCCCACCTTGACTCTCTTTCCCATCATGATCTGGTGCTTTGAACAGACGGCTCTGTTCCTTTTCCATTTGGTAAGGGCGGCTCCGGCGTTCTTGCCAATTGCTCTCTCTGTGGCACTGAGGTCACTCTTTCCTTTTTGGCAGGCCCAGTATGTTCAAGTTTTTCCGCTGAAGCCTGCTCCATTCTGCATGCTCTTGGTGGTCTCGGCAGCACCAACGAGCCTGCCATTTCTCTTCTCTTCTTCTTCTCCTATCGGACTCTCGTTCTGTCCTCGCCACCCTGCCCTCTCCTCGATCTTTCCTCATGTTCTATCTGACTACAATGGGTCCCCGGACACTCGTTTCTCCCGGGGAACGACGCGGCTGATGAGCTGGCCAGACGGGGAGCGCTATTTGCGCCCTCCGCAATCCCTTGCAGTCTCTCTCTTTTTACCTCTCGTATCCACTCTTGTCTTTTCTGGAACTGGAGGCGTATTGTCTTACCGAAATTCTTTGACACACAGGTTCCCTCGATTTCCACCCAGGAACTTGTGCTCCCTCTTAATGCTCGCTGTGTTCTCTCTCGTCTTCCCTGCAACGGACACATCCTTCTGTTAAGGTTTTATCTCTCTAGGATAGGCAGAATCAAGAATCCTTCCTGCAGCGCCAGTGGACACTCGTCCCAGAACACCTCTCATCTCATTCCGCACTGTCCAGCAACGGACTCTTTGCGCCGCTCACTCTTTGGCGACTATCTTTCTCTTTACGTCCTCTGGTCCAGACCCTGGGGAGTTTCCCGGCTTCTGGGGCTCCATGGTCTTCCGCCAAGCCCCCATCCCTCGGAAGGGGTCGGGTAAACAACAACAACAGATCGCCAAAAATGAAGTAGATATCATACTGACATCAGCTACTTTTTTAGTGACGTACTCATTGATGCATCCTCATGTTTGTTTAATCGAAGCGATTCAAGAAACCTGGAACCACTTAAAAAGATAAATTTCTGAGCCAGACAAAACTTCCAAACCAGATATGAAAACGGCTACAATGATCAATTTAAATATATGGTGACAGGATACAAAAGCACAATGTTAAAAGATTTGTTTCAAGAAGCTGAAGTTCCTCATTACTTTCTTTTGAAAGGATTCACACTCTTGGAATCACGGTGACCTATTTCAGACTGCCTTTTCAATCGTAGAATTAAAGGTGGTTAATAACCACGATAAACACAGTGTGGCACCATACACCACATATGAATACTGCAAATTACCAGTAGTGATAAAGATAAGGACCAGCTCTAGTACCTTGTGCAAGTCGTTCAGCAGCACAGGAAAATATTTCCCAACAGCAAAAAGAGAACTTTTATTGCATCAAATATCTGTCTGAATCAACACTTAACAATTTTGGTTGGAAGGGCGTCTCCTTTATCACTATCTAAATATGTTGGTATGTTTCCAGAGATTTCCTAATGCTAAATCCGATTTTGCTGCTTGTACGAGTAATGCATAATCGCTGTTAAACCATGGATTATACCGATGAGATTACTTTCTCGAATAGCAATTTTGGTGAAAAATCATGTTTTGTTACCTAACGTGAAATAGATTAGCTAGGGCCATAAAATGTATTACAGTTGAATAGGAAACCACGTATTCCGCACAGTTTGGTGTAAGAATACAGTTTCTAGCGTATGGGGTAAGCGAGATATGATTGTTTAAGCTACTGGGGCCCCCTGCATAAAATATAAGGGGCTTGAGCGACCCTTGATTGTAAAAATTTTTAAAAATGTATTGTTCATGTGGTGTTTTTCCCAAATGGAACATTCTAAGCCCCCATCATAAAAAAATCAAATAAATTTTTTTAAGAACCACCCACATACTCTGTGGTTAACAGATATCCAGCACAGCCCTGGTAGAAAGTATCTTTTGTAGCGCGTTGAAAAAAGTCATAAATCAGTAATTTCAACATTTAGTTTCAGTTGATCAGGCGCACCTCGAAAGAACTTTCAGGATCTTCACCAACTAGCAAATTGAGTGAGGCCACTAAACAACCAGATGGTAAAAATACGACGTGAAACCCCACGTTGAAACATCTGATTACGTCACTTTCGCTTCCATTTGACGTCATCCTTGTGTACAGACCTCCTGCGGTGTTTCCCGCAACGGACTTCTTGATCGGAATCGCTTTCACACCTGTCTAAACGCAAAAAAAAAATTGAAAACGTACAACGCATCGCGGTCAAACGGTTTTGCTAATAAACGCAGTTCCGCGTTCAATACAGTTCAGCAATCAAACACCGTCCTACGTTCAACACCATTTTACGGACAAAAATCGTTTCACGTTCAACACTGCTTTGTGTTTAACATGGATAGTCAAACTTCATCTCGCGTTTAGCACCATGCTGCGTTCGAACACCGTTTCGCCTGACTCACCTCGGTGCTTCTTTTTCTCGTGCTTGCCACGTGGGCGATGCCGTGTGTAAGATGACTCACGACGAGACTCATCTACGTTATGATTGCGTTTGGGTCTTTTTTTCTCTTTAGATCGGGAACGTTCTTTATGACGTTTACTGTCGTTAAGATTGACCGGAACATTTGAAAATCGACGATATGTTTCCTGCGTCATAAACACAACTTTTACCAACTTTAAAGCTCGGCTAAAACACTACATTAAAAATAGGCGGTAAAAATTAAAAAAGTTTCAATATCTGAAGAAAAATTACATAAATTTGAAAACATGGTCGCCACGGTTACTGATGCGAACTCGAAAAGTTTATTTGAAAGCAAATCGAGCAAGTTAAAATAAGTACAAGTTACTCTCTATAATTTTACAGTATTTCAGATTGTTTCAGCTGATTTAGATAAAAAAACAACTGTCTGTGGCTCCATGGGTGAAAGTTAATAAGACGGCCTATGCTATAATTTGACGATGTACGCTATGTCTAATTGACTTTCATTAATTGAACCTGGCTATAAAAGGATCACCTGAAACAGTAAGCTACTGAACAACAAAAAAAGTAAAAAGATGTTTCGGCATTAAGCAGGTTTTTAAATTACTGGCAAAGAGTCTCAAACCACCAAAAAATTTAAGGGGCCTTGCCGACAATGAGATGAAAGCAATCTTAGAATCTGTTGCAGAGAAAAAAGTGATTCAAAAATTCTAAAATTCGGAACTGAACCAAAAAAAGTAAATTTGCAGATCCTAAACTTTAACCGAAGCGTTATCATTTGAATGGTTCAACTCGTTTTGCCTTCTATTCAAAAATTGGCAGCTTTTTTTTGATCAACCAAATCAATACAATAAGCACTACTTTGTTGAACAAATGAAGCGAACAAAGTTCAACAAAAAAGAACACCGAAGCTTTTCGGTCCCTCGGAAACTCAGCCAGGCAATAAAAATCTGAAACTGAGCTAAAGCGTTGCTAATGAAACGTCTTAAGCCAGGGGTGTCAAACTCGTGGGCTTCTGAGAACCACATTGCGTGTTGGCAATCGGCCGCATGGTGTTTTTCGAATTGGAGATCACTACTTCTCCGGGCAATGGTCTCAGTAATGTAGCCCGCAGCGAGGTCGATCTCTGAAAAAAAGAAAGGTCATTACCTCTCCGGGATCTTAACACCATCGCCCTTCTTCAGGCATGGTTAATCAGAATGGAGTTCTGGATGACTGAAGAAGGGCGATCGTGAGGAGATGCTGGAGAGGTAATGACCTTTGTTTTCTTTTTTTTTGGAGATCGACCTCGCGCGGCCAACATTACCGAGACCGTTGCCCGGAGAAGTGGTGATCGTCTGGCGGGCCACATTGAAAGGGTCCGAGGGCAACGAGTTTGACACCCCCGCCTTTAGCCATCCTTAGATATATAACACGATTATTGACATGGAGCAAAGTCGCTTCTGCACGTTTTCGTCGAAAGGTGCAGTGTTAAAACAATAGTAACTATCGTTATCGATACTCAGTTCTTTGAAATTAAATTATCTATAAAATTTCAGGTTTATATTTATGCATTGCTGTGACGAAGTCCCCGAAGAGGGTAAAAAAGTTTCGGCGTTTTTGTTGTTTTGTTTGAGCTGTCTCAATAGATGCCTATTCTTATGTTGATCGTTTTCATTGGGTAACCAATATATGAAATCATTTTTTAAGGTAAAGTTGTCATACTGTTGGTTAACTGTCATTAATTAATACCAATCAGATTAGAAGGAATAGAATACTTGCGATGTAATATACCGTATTTTAAGCACCATCACAGAAATTAGGACAAATTTTACTTCACCAATTTTTGTACCTCAAGTAAGCCAAAAGCCTTACAACTTTTTCGAAATTTAAGGCCTATTTATACGATCTAAAACCTCTGGCTGCGTGTATGTTTCTTGGTCTTAGCGTAAACGCAGACCAGAAAAGGGCAAGCTAACCCGGAATCCATCTTCTTCATTTACTTATTACAAGTAATGGCTTTAGCGGATAAACCACCAACCAGGTTTTTGTGCAAAAAGGACGGAAAACTTTTCTCTGAATCGAGTTAACATTTCACATCGAAACTCGGCATTTGTTCCACTGCGCATCACATGATTAACATCTTAAATGTTGCAAGTAGGGTTGGGTTTCAGCAACAAATTTTTACTTTCAAGTGCATAACACATTTAAACAAATTAAGCAATCCGGACACTTCAAGCACATCAAAATCACAAACAAACACCTACCGCATCTATTTTTTAAACAGCTTAGCCCAAGACACCAGCTGTCATCCCGTCACTTAATGCTGATCCATCTATTGTAAGCCTTGATATGAAGAGTCGGCCAGCGCTTTAAGTTTTTCCGATTAACGTGAAAGTCACAATCGTAATCACGAAAACGATCAACAATAGTGACTTCACAGAGACCACTGCATTGACACGCTTCAATTTTTCTTGGTTTATTTACGTTAGATAATCCGTGCCTCGCGTAATATTGCGCAGGCTTCTAAAGTCTTCAATTTTTTACAGCGAATTATTGAAATATTGCGTGATAAAAAAAATCATCTAACAAGCATGTTTCAACTAGCAAAATTACTTACTTGAACCCACCTCTATTTAAGACAAGTTAGGCACACGACATGACTCTACGAACTCATTCCAACCAGGAGTCAACTACAGTTTAGTTTTTATAATTTCCGTACCTCCCTTTGCATTTTTAAAAAGTCAGATTTAGACCGGTATATTAGTACTGTAATACATTATTCTTTTTTAACAGACCGCATAATGGTCATAGGCTTTACTATTTACGTTTGCTTTCAACATGACAGTGGATATATGTACAGCTGCTGCCTGTTGCTGTTTTCACTAAAATCGTAACAAACGCTATTGTTAGGTTACTTCACACCGTGACAAAACAGAGCATTTGGAAGCGTTTACAAAGACAAGGCATGCTTCACAAAATCGCTTGTTGCATGATCATTAAAGCTCTAATGGTTGCCAACTGCTCTCTCTGTGGCACTTGCCAACTGCTCTCTCTGTGGCACTGAGGCTACCCTTTCCTTTGCAGCAGGCCCAGTATGCTCAAGTTTTTCTGCGGAGGCCTGCACCATTCTGCATGCTCTTTGCTGGTCTCGGCAGCACCAACAAGTCTGCCACTTTTCATCTCCTCCTATGTATCTCTCGCTCTGTCCTTTCTTCCATTTTTCCTAGTACCTCAAACTCTCTGGCAGGAACTGTCTTCTTTCTCATGATGTTCTATCAAGCTACGATCCCCGGACATTAGCTCCCTGGTCCATATTGGATAGAACCAAAGTGGTCAGAGTGAGGAAAATGTTGCAGCTCTCAGGGAAGCTTCTGATCTGTCAAGCAAAGCCCATTCGGAGGGCATCTTCGGAATTAAATATCAGCGTTACTTCCATCCATAGGATCTTGGGGCGTAAGTTCAGGCTCTTTCTCTACAAGACCAAGGTTGTCCAAAAGTTTGAACCTCAAGACTACGACAGTTGGGTGGAAATGTGTGAAACTCTATAAGATCATATTTCCAGAGAGACCCTTTCTTCCTGGAGCAGATGTGGTTCAACGACGAAGCTCTCTTTTACCTTTCTGATTGTTGCAATTGGCATAACACCCACATATGGGGGCTTGTCAATCAAGCGCAAATCCACGAGCATGAACAAGATACGCCTAAGTTAATCGTCTGGTGTGCTATCTCCTCAGCTAGTTTGATGGGTCCATTCTTCTTCTGTGATCGAGGACACTATGTAAATGTCAATAGTGATAATTATCTCCGTATGCTTCCAGAATTCTTTGCACCCTAACTGTCAGCTGTAGCTAACATGCAGCAAGCCATTTTCCAACAAGATGGTGACCCAGCGCATTATTCGTGTAAAGTTCGTGCGTTCCTGCATGAGCAGTTACCGTATCAGTGGATTGGTCGTCGTGGTCCAATCGAATGGGTTCCACGTTCACCTGCTTTAACACCATGTAATTTTTTCTTGTGTGGCAACATCAATTCAAAAGTCTGTGAAACAAGGCCTGAGGATCACCAACGCTTGAAGAACGCATCAGAAACGGATGAGTCAGTAACTCCCAAAATGTTGGTTAGGCATGTGTGAAACGGTGGCTTGATTGCTATGAAAAAGGTGGTACACACGTCGAGGTGAACCACCGACTTATGGATAACATTCCTAATCCAAGATGGTACCACAAATATTCTCAGATAATGTAAGATTTTATCCTGTGGATTTCATCCTCTTTATGTTTCCACTAAATTTTCAATAAGCAAAACAAAAACATGAGTGACTTTTGAATAACCCTGTATATTTCTCAAAACATGCCTTCGATTTTGGATGTGATTGTTACCTTCAGTTCTTGAATTGTTTGACTGTGTTTTGGCTTACATTATCCTTAATATACATTACTGCAGTTAAATATCCGCAAAGAAGGAAGGAATGTTGGTGAATTACGGTGCCCACTAAATGTCATTTCTTGCTGCTCAGACTTTCTTGAAATTGCTCTCGTGGTCAGGCGAGGAAATAGTTAGATGACCGAGCCAAAAATTAAGATGCAAAATGGTTCCAAAAAACGAGGACACCCACTCAAATAAAATAACTGTGTACGTGTGGGCCCGTCTGGCCAGAACCACTATGTTTACAAATCTTATACTGTATTTAGCCCATCAAATGTCAAATAGTACTTTAAAAATATCAAAACACAATCTTTCTATTTTTTGTAACCTGAATGACATTAAAAGTAGTGACAGTTTAACCGAAAGGATAATCACTTAACCATAAAAATGTTTTGTCAGTCTTAGGTCATCTGGTGGCAATAAATACACGTTCACTACTCTGAAAACACACAGAAACATGCTTTTCCAAACTTAAGCCATAAACCACGCAACTACAAGCGGTAAGAGAGTTATAACATTTAAAAAAAAATTTACCTTCTGCAGCAAGTTGGGAAATGCTAGCATCTCGCACGTTTTTTAATGGTTTGTTACTATCATCCATGGTATGAAAGCTTCACTTTTTTTTAGCTTCAAAATAATTTTTTTCACTCCATGATAGCTGTGTGGGTGTACTTAGCTAACATACTTTACGGTAATTCTTCTTGCTTGGTTGCAGTGGCGTAAGTAAAAACAAATTCGGAGGACAAGAAGCATTGAGTAAATTTAATGCTATCATCAAGCGGTCGAATACAATAAACGCAATCATGCTTCGTTTTTTGGGGGGGGGGGTTAGGGGAAAGATTTTTCCCGTTTTTATCTCCAAAACAACATAAAGTAAAGACCTTTTTCATTTTTTTGCAGATTGATCTTTGAAAAGGAAATTATTTTCTTCAAAAATTTTTTGTTTCTCCTAACGGTTTGAAGGATTCATTGCCCTTTATCTCCCTTTAAATATGCCACTGCTTATGGTACAAAACTAGAAAGCCAGGAGCACCGGTGACCCGAAGCAGGCTTGAATGTAGCGTTGTTCCAGTGCAAGCGACAAAAGGTTTTTCATCACATGTGCAAAATATGAGCTTCGATGACGTCACTAAGATGACAGAGCACTTCTGGTCTAAGTATGCACAATTTCGTGGCAAGGGTGTCAAGTAGTTCTTGGCGACCATCGAAATAACTTGAACACTCTTATGATCATAGTTTCAAACATAGAACGCACTTTGCTCGATCTCGGAAAATTGATTTTCGAAACAGATTGGCTGAAGTCTACATGAATTCTTCGATCATCAATCAGTACGTTATCCATCTTATGATACGCCTTTTCACACATTTCCGCGTTTTCAAATTCGATAAAGGCATACTGCAGTGAATCGCCTGTCTTATAATCGCGGATTATTTCGCAGGAAAGGATCGTGCCGAATCTGCAACAAACATGTAGCTATTCAAGGTATTCAAGCAGGTAATTTTCTCGATTAGGATCGCAAAGTGGTGGTTACTACCATAGACTTGCCTAACAAAAAAGGAAAATTTGTGTCACCATCAATTTAGGTTTCGTGAAAGTCATAACATCACCCATGTAGCAACAGATATTTATAATCAAATTCTCCAAAACTTAGATTTGAAGAAATACACCATTGCTTTGTTTTCATATTTACAAAAGGCATTTGATGCAGTTGACCATGGAATTTTACATAAAAAACTACGTAATTATGAGATTCGTGGTAACATGTTAAATTTGCTAAAAGACTACCTCAGCAACCGAAGTCAATTTACAACGACATACAGAGTAACATCAGTGCCCAACTTATTAAAAACAGAAAACCCTCAAGGACCAAAGTTAGGCTCACTTTTGTTCTTGATTTATATTAATCAGCTTCCTTCTACTGCCAATATTACAACCAGACTCTTTGCTGATAATACTTGCCTCTCCCTATCACGCGATAATATTGAAACTCTAAGTTGTGAAGCCAATAAAGAGCTAAACAAAGTGAATAAATGGATGATTGAAAATAAATTATGCTTAAGCTTCACAAAAACAAAATACATGTTATTTAAACCAAGTAAAAACAAATTGGGTCATTAATTTTGCTTCAAAATCAAAACAAAAAATTCTATAGAAATCGAGTGTTGACAGTATAAAATATCTCGGAATATTTGACAAAAAATTAACTGAAATGAAACATATTCAATACATCAGTAATAACCTTGCACATGCTTAAAAAGTAATGAAAAAGCTTCAACTTTTACTAGACAAAAAAGCACTTTTCAACCTTTAGACAAAAAGCACTTCTCAACGTCTATTGTTGCTTAGCATATTCTTTTCTACAGTATAACATCTCAATTTGGGGTAACGCAAACAAAACTGATTTAAAACCAATCAGCAAAATCCACAACAAAATTTTAGCATGCCAAATGAAACCAAAGACAAGAACCACTCCGATTTCAATCACGAAGTGCAAGATCTATTGGACAAACATTAAAGCTTGAAATAAGTAAATTTATGCATAAATTATATGACAATCAGCTGCAAGAAATTTATAGATATTATTTTACTGAAATTACACAAAAATACAGCTATCCAATTTAGACTACCATGCAACAAAAACTACTTCCTACCACGATATCGCTTAAAGCAAAGCCAAAGTCAAATAACTTATTTGGGTCCGAAAACCCTGACCAAATAAAAAACTATCTTATCACTCTTTCTCCAAGAAATTTCGACTTCCTCTGTAAATCGCCAAGGCCAGTAACATATAATTTTTTGCAATGGATTTCTATTTAAAGAAACATGTTTTTTGTGAATATTCAAAAATTAAACATCTCAACGTAAACTTATTCTGTAAATGCCAAATTCTGTAAATGCCGTAAACTTATTCTGTAAATGCCAAATTCTGTAAATGCCGTAAACTTATTCTGTAAATGCCGAATTTGGTCTCTAACAAAAAAAAAGTAAGTAAAAGCAAATACAGTCGAATCCGGTTAATTGCATAGTCAACTTGCCAAACTACTTTATGCGATTAAGCGGATTATGCGTTTATCCGAAATTAGTATAAACAAACAAATGGGTTTGGGAATTACAACTCTTATGCAATAAAACATATTATGCAATTGTCCGATATGCAATCAATCGGATTCGTCTGTATATATATTTTTTGGTCTAATATTTCCCATCAAATAAACTCTGTCTCACTCAAATAATTAGTAATCTGATTGTGGTGTTAATCAAAATCTGCGGCCGCTAGACTCGGTGATCGGAAGATCTTTTGCTGCCACAGCAGTTAAAAAACACTCACTAGATTCGATAGATTGATATATACGCTATTTCTTACTTTATTTTTAAGTTTTGTTTGTGAGCGTTTTCTTAGACAACTTTGCTTTCGCTACATAAAATTAAATTGAAATGAATTCAATAAACACTTTCAGCGCGGCTACAACTTCCTCTGTGAGTTCGACTAGTTTCTGAACATCTTTAAAGCTGTGGGCGTTATCTGCATAAAACAATGAATTCTCCCACCACGTCTAGCAACACGTCAAATTGTTGAAATTTTTCTTCACTTTTCATCAAAATAAAAATGACTTTGACACACAAAAACAGACTTCAAAGACTAATCATTGAAGTTCATAAATTTATTGTGCGCACGGGAATCAGAGTTGAAGAAAATCTTTTCACTTTATGGCATTAACAATCTAAAAGTAATTTTGAAACCCAGCGTTTAAGATTTATTAAATGATCTTAAAAATATGAATTAAACATGACCTTAAAACTTTTGCATTGTTGTCAAGGAATAGCTATAGCATGATATCTGTACATTTCTTAAGTATCAAAGCGAAGCTAAGCTTTGTGAACATATATGACTTTAAATGACAGAAATTACCCTACTGAAATACCTACAAAAATACATAAACTATTGATCTCTGTGAATTATACGTACAAACATATTTTCGATAAATAAAAAATATTGATATCATAATAATTAAACTGAATGGTTCATTTATGTGAATACTTTGATATCTAACTCACTACTCGTGATTAAGATTTTGCCATATCATGCATTGTGATCAGGCTTGTTGTGTTTTGCGATTGAATTTATGCGCGCGTTGAGAAGTAAAATTAATGATTTGATGTCTTGCTGTAATTAATGACATGCTGCTGGTGTTCAGCTTGTTTGTTAATTCTGAAATTAATTTTCTTCGTTAAAAAACATGAGCTTGCAATTACATCGCAAGCTAAATAACATCCTATCTGCTGTTAAGGAATAGTTGAAGTCAAATGTGGCACAGTTGTTAATACTCAATCTTCTATGGAATGAAATACAGCTACAATACTAAGTTCATGAGGTTGACGATCATAATTCTTTTTCCTTAGAATAAAGCCACAGTGTCAAACAAGATATCCGTCTTGTTTAGTGGACTTTCAAAAACGCTATCGGAGACCTGATGGTCACAGAAATGTACTGTTGTACGTGAATACAGCCCAATTGTGACAGCCAGCTGGTAAACCTTGAGATGGAGGTACGGCATGAAAGAGTTATATACCTGTACATACCACAAACTCTATTACGATCAGGCAAGGAGAAAGCAGCAGTTCATTCCAAACTAATAATAAAAACAAATTGCCGACTGGTAGCAGCACCATCAACAGGTTGGATTGCCATTGGTGGGCACTGGAGCTTGTCTCTACCAATGACATGCTGGATAGGCACAAAGTCGCTTGATTACTCAAATCTGTTATAGCACAGTCTCTATGTTTTTATAATTGGTTTGAAATGGAACTGCCATTTTCCCTAAGCTAATCTTAATTTTGTTTGCGGTATGAGTTAGAATACGTCATTTATGCTCTGCCTCCATCCCAAGGAAAAAGAGGGGTAAACACAACGACAAAACGTTAAGACCGAAACAAAAACCAAAAAAACGAAATAAAAAAACGGTTTTAACAACCAAAACAAAAATTAGTATAACCAAAACAAAAGGCGATAAAATTGACACGACGGGAAAACCACAGTAAAAGACACAAAAAACCAAAAAAAAAAATCAGTAAAACCCAAAGCAATAACAAAAAGCGATTTTCACTCGGTATTCTATTTGTATTCTACCTGATTAAAATAGTGAAGGTGCTCACCCAGCATGTTGTAAAAGACCACTTTTGGCTCTCCACCAAACGCAGCCTGCCTTTCTAATGGTAGTGCTACCAGTGTGAAATTTGTTTTTGTAACTGGTTCGAAATAAACTGCCACTTTTCCCTAGCCTAAACTTGATTTAGTTTGCAGTATGGATTGGATTGCAACCGTTTTATGTTCTGCCTACAACTCAAGGAAAAGGAGATGCAAACAACACAAGTGGTGCTAGACCTACACAACAATATTAACTAAGCTAACCTTGAAAAAATGATTTCAAGATCTTCGTCCGTTGTGACCGAGTTGAGTTTACAAACAAACAAAACATTGTCAGGGGGTTTAATATCTTTATCAGGAATATCACCAATAATTTCAAGTACCTGCAAACAGCTACTTTTTAAATACAAAATATCATTTTACAAAATAGCGGCATAACGCTTGATGATTCCATATCCTATACCAAATAACTTGAAAAAATATCTGCAGCAATCAACAGCTGCTTTGAAGTAGGTAGGGTCAAAATGGCTGGTAGCTTTTTTAAAGACCCCAGTTAGCCTAAGTGCTTCCCACTAATCATTTTTCAAGGTGCTGCCCTCTGAACAACCAAAAAAGAGCAGCCCCCTTTCTTTCGGAAATCAGTCGACTATCCCTTCCTCCTTTGTTCTCTTGTCTTTGTCAACTTCTTACCTTTCTGCGGATGATAATGAGCACTAACGTTTATCTAAACCCAAGACCTATCTTTCCTTAAGTGCTATGTGTGCACTGGCAATGTGATCATGAAAGATAGGTCAGTGTAGTGATTATTATCTGTCTCAAATGGGTACAGCTGAAGTGTATTTTCTCTCCTATGTGGAGCTTAATTCCCCTTCTTGCTCACACTCCTGGAGTATTCCTCCTTATTCCATCTCGGTTTCTCTTGGGGGTCCCAATTTTGTTCACATTGTACTTTCCATTGCGACCCCAGAACATATAACTCCATTTCGGTTTGCATCTCAGCCAGCTCTTCCTTCTCACCCCGCTTTCTGATTTCCCACTCTTCCTCTGCAATTTTCTCAACTCTCATCCACTTCTGTGGTGTTGCTTCTTTACCTCCTGTCTTCCCTCATACTTAAAATGAAGATAGATTTGTGCCAGAATTTCCATTTTATTTTACTTTTTTCTGTTGACTTAATCTGTATTTAGGAGTCCGACCCAAGTCTTTCAGAAAATGTTTTCTCAAGAGCCTCTCAAACTTTTCTTGAATAATGTGGAGGGGCCCCATCTTGTTAGAAATAAAGGTCATTTGAGTGTGGTACAAGTTATACAAACCCTACTGTCCACCTACTTATGAATCACTCTGTATGACTGGGTTACACATTTCTGCGTAGTTTGAAAATGGAGCACATGGTGAAAACAACTGAAAAGCACTGAACTAGATAAAGAGTACCGTAATAAACCAACAAAATAAATTTGAGGGACAACTACAGACTGCCGTTTAACGCAAACCAACATTACAGATATTCTTTAAAATGGAAATTCTGCAGGGTCTGAGGGAAACTGAAAGTTACTGATGTCATCACTGAAGTCGTTTGACTAATTCTATTGCACGAAAAAGCGTTAAAGCGATTCAGGACCAGAGATCTGATTCAGAAAAAACGACATTGAATCTTTATACATTTAATGCACAGCAACTGGCTACCAAAATATCAAAAAAAAGTACCCACAATCTTTTACAAATTTTAAAATAAATCACTGAAGATGGTGGAAGTCCTTGTTCGGTAAAATCAGCAAAATTTTGTCTGGTGGTTTTATGCCTTCGCTAGCAATTCGCACATGCGCTGGTGGTTAATCACTTACTAAAATCTTAAAGGGAACAGTGCTAGATGCTGGCGGTGATGTCACCATTTTTGCCAAATAAAGTTATTCCTTTACTGAACTTTCTACTTCTCTTTGCTGAATTCCTACTTTGTCTACATGGGGGTCAACATTTTATCACAAACCTCTTTTCTGCTCTGCTTTCTCAATCTCTGTGCCTAATCTACTTGCTCCTCCTCTTACAACACTACATTGGACTTCTTTTCCCCTTACTTTCTTCCTTAGTCCCAAAACTCTTTTCATTCTGAAGGACTTTTACAGTTATCGACGCCTCTGCAACTCATGAGATATTCCAGACTGTCTCAAGGATGAGGTATTTTCTCATATCCTCTCTTCTGATCTGCTCCTACTCAATAATCCTGACACACCTACTTTCTTTAATCAGTCCTCTGGCAGGTACTCTTCATCAAACACCTCTTTTGCTCCCTCTTCTTGATCTCTATCCTGCTCTCGGGAGGAGCTTCAGGATTTAGGGTCAGACCATCTCCTTAGTCAGATCACTGTCCCTCTTTCCTATCTTTCCATTCCGATTAAAGTCATTTCAACAAGCTGTCAATTTCTAGAAACCTTGTTAAAATGACTTTGATCCCTATTTCGATTCTCACAGTTCTCCTACTGAGTAAGACTCCACTCAATTTTCATCTTCTTTTCTTTGGCACTGAATACAGGCGTGCTTTCCATTCTTTTCAGCGGTATTAAACATGAACTTCACGCTTGGTAGTCTTCCAAAGTGCAACAAGTGGTAAGCAAAAGACGAAAGTCTGTCACTTTTTCTACTCTGAAATCCTCGTTATGTCCTTACTGTACTTTCTTCTTCTCATACAACACTTTGGCAAATCTGGCAGTAACTATCTATTTTCTCCTTTTCCTATACTATCAGGCTAAAATTGGTCCTAAGTCATTCATTTTTTTTCAGGCAGCCTACGCGGCAGATGGAGTGGACCAGATAAAGCACACCGCTTTAGTTGTCTACAGTCCCTCGTAGTCTCTCTCCTTTCCTCTCGTATCCACCCTTGCCATCTTTTAGACAGGGACACACCACTATATTTAAATTTTTCATCTTACAGGTTTCCTTAGTAACCGCAGAAGAACTTGTGTTTCCTCATCATGATAGCCAAGTCCTCGCTAGTCTTTGCTGCGACAGCATTTTCTTAAAACCTTTTCTGAGAAATCTGCTGAGCAAAGAATCATTTGTGTAGCACCTATGGTTATTCAAATCGGGACACATCTCATTTCGTTATGTTTTACAATGGACTCTCTGCATCACTCGCTCTTTGGCGACTTTTCATCTATTTATAACCTCTGATTTAGGCCGTGGGGAGTTACCTGGCTTCTGGGATCAAAACCTTCTGCCACGCCCCCATTCCAAGGAAGAGATCGGGTAAAAACAGCAACAAAAAAAGTTAGATCAAGTCAAAAACTACTAGTGCAATTGCTTACTGAAACTAAAGACAGCACTAGCGTTATAACATTGAATACTTGAGCACTGTGTTTCGCTTCTTTTTTATTCTCCTTTCTCTTTAGCTCCTCTTCATCAACTCCTTCATCATCATTGATTGATTCATCAGCACCAATCCTGAAACAACCATCGACCTGCTCCTGTGTTGGTGACGGCGAACGTTGTGGTACCACTAATCCTATGCAATGTGTCAATGAAAATATACATACAAGGTGTCCGTAAAGTTACTACACAGTTATTTGCAATAGAAAATAACAACTTCAGACTTTTAAAAATCTCAAAAAATACTTGTACAGCAGACGCCGCTCATCAAGCCCTCGGTTTATGAGCCCACCCGCATATTAAACCCAAATTCGTCCGGCTTGGAATTATTCCATTTGACTGTGTATTAACTCGCTTTATACGCCCAAAAACCCATTCAATAAGACCAAATTTTCTACGCAATTCTTTTAAATTCGTTAAAAAGCTTTATAACTAACAAATTTCATTACGCAATTCTTAATATTTTTCTCTGTATGGATAAACATCAAGCATTTTGATTACTGTCAAAAATTCTTCTATTTTGTCACAAACCCTTCATGTCTAAAAACTGAAATGTTTTACATGGAGCAGGCTGCACTTGCACGATAATGCGAGAAAAAGAGAACTCAATGACATAACCGCGCATGTAGTCCAATAGTTGTAGTGGGTTAATTGCGTGCGAGAGTACATACGCAGTCTCTTTGATTTTAAATATCAAAATTTTTACAATCCGAATATGTATTTTCTTTACAAATTTCCGTGTACAATGTAATTAGCTTTAAAGATTTTATCCATATTACAGTTAGACACAAATATTTTACCTCAAAATATTTAGAAAAAGTCATCCGTCGGTTAACAAGCCCGCCCGCTTCACAAGCTGAAAATCGTCCGGTCCCGAGGCGGGCTTAATAAGCGGCGTCTACTGTATTACTTCAGCAATTAGGCCAAACAATTTCCTTTGCTACAACTATGACAAATTTTCAAAGGGAGCAATTGCAGTCAAACTTTTTTCAGTGCACACACTCGGCCGACTAAAATGCGGAGCATTGGCAACTAAGCCAGTTTCATCAAATTCATCTTAAAATTGATAAATAACCAAACATGTCGTGGGATCTGCATTAAAATAATGATCCCACTCATGAATTACATCCCGTGCGTTTTTTGTTTTCCCATATCACTTTATACTAAATTTTCGCTCCTCCATAGTTAGATTGCGTGGCATGAGTGAGAAACAATCACTTCAACTGCGATTCACGTTTTTTCGAAAATCAATAATTTGATCTATTGTTAGACTTACGTCGTTACACGACGAAAGTCGCTAGGAATTTTAATGCATTGAAATGTGTGCGCAGGTTTGAAACATTAAAAATTAGATAAAGGGTGAGGTTTTAGAAGTCAAAAGGAGTTATTTTTTATTACAAATAACTGTATAGTAACTTTACGGACACCCTGTACATCAATTAGCATTTAATGTACACACAGTGACAAGATCATCCAGCATCTCTTTGCTTTGATTCAATGCGTAGCAAAAACTATTGCATATGAACAAATTATTTAACTCAATCAAGGTAGACAAATTATTTAACTCAATCAAGGTAGTATATACAGAAAGCAAAGGACATTAAAAACTATCAAAGTGTTAGCAAACACTCATGCATGCCGTTACGCCTGGCACAAGCCACAGTACAAACTTGAAATTTGACTTTGACACAAAGCAATGGTTTCGATCGTATGCAATTGTTATTGCTATTGCATATGAACCAATCAACAGCCGCCTCAACGTGGTGGCGCGGTCCCCGTTTGGGTTGGGTCGAAATGGCTATTGACCTTCCCGAGGGTCCCAGTTACCCCGAGCACTCCCCTTTATTTTTTGCAATGCTGCCTCCTGAACAACTGCAGTAGGGCAGCACACAGCTTCTTCAAAATCGGTCGCTTGTTTTCTCTTTTTCTTTTCTTGTTCCCTTCTTCGACTCCCCATTTTTCTCCTTCTCTTAATGAGTGGTAACGTTCATCCTAACCCTGGCCCATCTTTCCTTGCTCTGTGTGCGCTGGAAATGTGACCTGGCGGGGCAAGTCAGTGCAATGCTGCGCTTGCTCCAAATAGGTCCATCTAAGGTGCTCACAACTTTCCCTCTCTAAATTAAGAGCTCTTGGCAGCTCTCACTCTTGGAGCTGTCCCCCCTGCTGTAACACTGTGACTCCCTCCTCGGACTCCTCTGACATGCATACCTCCAATGTACAATCTGGCCCCGCCTCTGCCAATGCTGCTTTCTTGCCCCACCCTCGTCTCCAAACCTCTTATCCCCATCCTGCCCATTGTATATCTTCTCCCTCTGCCCCCTCACCACTGTCCCTTGGTCCTGGCTGTCCTTCTGCGCCTCCTGCCTCCTCTCCCCCCTTGACTTACTCAGGGTTCTTCAATGGAATGCTGGAGGTCTTTGAGCCAGGAGCACTGAACTACTTCACTTTCTCTCGTCCCATCCTGTCGACCTTATCTGCATCCAAGAATCCAATCTTAACTCATCTTCCTCTTTCCAGATTCCTGGATTCTCTGCTCTGCGTTCTGATTGTACCCACTCCCGGTCTGACATTCTCTCTCCTGATACCATGCATGCTAGCAGTGATGTCGTCATTTTTGTCAGGTAGGGCCTATCTTTTTCTGAACTTTCTACCTCCTCTTTTTTTTCTCTTAATCTATTCTGATTATGTAGGGATCAACATCTCTCTTAACAACTCCTCCTTGCTCTATTTTCTTAATGTGTATGCCCTCCTAATCACTCTTCTCTGTCGGATGACAAAACCGACTTCTTTTCTCTCTCCATTCTCCCCTCTTTCAGAAATTTCTTCATTCTGGAGAACTTCAATTGCCATCACACCCTCTGGGACTCAAGAGGTACTTTCAACCCCTGCGGGGAGGAAGTATTCCACTGGGTCATCTCCTCTGACCTCCTGCTCAATGACCCTGACACACCCAACCTTCTCCATTGCTCCTCTCCTGGCATTTCCTTTGCTCCCTCCTCTCTTGCCTTTTCTTGCTCCTGGGAGGTGCTACAGGACCTGGGTTCTGACCACCTACCAATTCTTCTATCCATCCCTCTCTCTATGGCCTATCGCCCCAACAACCGTCCCCTTTCCTTCAATTTTCAGAAAGCTTGCTGGGATGGCTTTGCCTCCTAAATTGACTCTCACTGTCCTTCAGCAGAGGAATACTTGTCTCTTTCTCTTTCATATGCTGCTGCTCTCTTTACCTCTCTGGCATACAATGCGGCCAAATCTTCCATTCCTTTCGGCCGCATTAAATGCCCTCCTAATGCCTGGTGGTCTGCTGAGTTGGAAAGTGTGGTTAGTGAAAGACACAAGGCTTTTGTTGTCACTCACAAAAGTGATGAAGATCGACAGGCTTACATCTTTGCTTCTGGACGCGCCTCGTCAGTCATCGCCAAGGCCAAGGCGGAAGCATGGCAGACGACTTGCTCTTCTCTCTCATCAAAATCTAACCCTAAATCTGTACACACTCTCTCCTTTGCTCTGTTGCTGGCTGATCTTCCTCCACTCCTTTCTCAGTCCATTTTGGATGGGTTTAACAAACCTAGGCCGGGTTCTTGAACAATGCTCTCTACTATCGATTTCTCTTAAGCTTTTGACTCGGTCTGGCATTCCATCCTTTTCCACAAACTGATTTCGGCTGGCCTCCCTCCTTGCTTTGCTCGCTGGACTCAATCTTTTCTTTCTGACAGGCGCACTTCTGTGGTTTATCAAAATTACATAAGTTGTTCCTTTCAAGTCCGTTGGGGTGTTCCGAAAGGATCCGTTCTTGGCCCTGTACTTTTCTCTCTCTATTCATTAATAATCTTCCGGCCTCTCTGCCTTCTTCCGTCAGCTGCTTTCTTTATGCCGATGATCTGACCATTTGGTCCTCCTCCACCTTGGTCCCCACTGCAGTGGAGGCCGCACAAAAAGTTCTGTTTCAATTAGAGTGCTGGTCTGAGTACTGGTGTCTTCCTCTCAATCTGAGCAAATGTGAGGCCTCTTTCTTCTCGATGGATCCCCATCAAGCTAACCTCCAGCCCAATCTCTTACTCAACTCCTGCCTCCGTTTCAATCCAACTCCAACTATTCTTGGGGTCACCTTCAACCGCACTCTTTGCTTCTCTAAGCATATTTCTTCACTGAAGGCCAAGTTCTTCCCGCATCTCAAGGCCTTACGCTGTATCTCTGCTTCCTCATGGGGCCCCTCTCTCTTCTGTATACAGCTTTTCTTCTGCCCCTTCTCACATATGCTTCACCGAGATGGTTTCTTTTTCTAAGTGCTACCAATTTTGCCAATCTGGAACACCTCCACCGAGTGGCAAGTCGTGCCATCACCGGCTGCCTCTCAACCTCCCCTATCCCTCTGCTTCTCTCTAAGGCTTCTTTACCTCCCCTACAAGTCACCCTGACTCACTTTACTCTTTTATCTTATGAGCGGGCTGTTTGTCTCCCAACTTCCTTTTCTATTTCAGGTTTGGCCAGACTTGGAGTGAACCAAAACTCTGCAGATCGTCCTGGAGAGCATTTGTGTCCACTCACCCATTCATACTTCCTTCTACTTTCATTAGGGAGGCTCTTCTTGCTTGCCCTCCCTCACCTCCTTGGAATCTGCCTTCGTTCACGGTGGAGTCCACCCTTTCCTCTCCATGCTCTTGCTCTGATCTCCCTCTCTCTCGCCAAAGTGCGGCTCTCACCCCCCTCATGATCTGGTACTCTGGACAGACGGCTCTGTTCCTTTTTCTTTTGGCAAAGACGGCTTCGGCGTACTTGCCAACTGCTCTCTCTGTGGCTTCGAGGCCACTCTTTCCGTTTCGGCAGGCCCAGTATGTTCAAGTTTCTTTGGCTGAAGCCTGTGCCATTCTGCACGCTTTTTGCTGGTCTTGGCAGCACCAACAAGTCTGCCATTTCTCTTCTCTTCTCCTACTATCTGACTTTTGTTCTGTCCTTGCCACCCTGTTCTCTCCTCCATCTTTCCTCTTATCTCAAACTCTGTGGCAGATCTGGCAGGGACTGTCTTCTCTCTCCTCCTGTTCTATCAGGCTACAATGGATCTCCAGACACTCCTTTCACTTGGGGAACAACGCAGCTGATGAGCTGGCCAGACGGGAAGCACTACTTGCACCCTTTGCAATCCCTTGTAGTCTCTCTCCTCTTATCTCTCGTATCCACTCTCGTCTTATCATGAACTGGAGGCATACTGTCTCATCAAAATTCTTTGACACAAAGGTTATCTCGATTTCCACCGAGGAACTTGTGCTCCCTCATCATGCTTGCTGTGTTCTCTCTCGTCTTCACTGCAACGGACACAGCCTTCTTGTAGGTTCTTATCTCTCTAGAATTGGCAAAATCGAGAATCCTTCCTGCAGTGCCTGAGGACACCAGGAATGTGGAAGTGAAAGCGGACGCGATCCTTTTTTGTGGAAGCAGAAGCACAAAAAATCTACCGCTTCCACATAGGTTATTTGACTTAAGAGTAACTTGGCAAAAAAGTTTTGTCCATTTCCCAATGTGGATTAAACAGTGAAGTTGCACAATAGGTCTGAACGAACGTGCGAAATCAGTAGCGCGAGAGAACAAGAAAAAGTATAACTAACATCACATTTTATGTCGATTAGGAGTAAGAAAAAGGTAGTTTGGACAATGAAACATAGCTAATAAAATGATGATTTGATTAAGCTTAACTAACCTTGGTTAAGGGGTTGAAAACGTTAAAAAATATATTACTCACGACGGAAACAACTTGATCATTCAACATCAGTGCTCTTCAAACAGGGGTTTCGCAAAACATGCAGTTGTGTTCCCTGAGGGGACCGCAAAGGTTCTTTGTTTATTACTAGTATTTATGTCTTATTTCAGTATATTGATTTCTTATATGTAGTGGTGTTCCATGTACATAAATAGTATTGAAATCTTAGGATAGCAAGTTGCAGATTGTGACCCAATTCTGTCTACAACTTTAGAAACGTCTAAATTTGCTATCTCTCTTTGTTACGTAATAGTGCATCTGCAATTTCAGTTTTGCTGTTGTTGTTGTTACCCGACCTCTTCTGAGGTACGAGGGCATGGCGGAAGACCATGGAGCCCTAGAAGCCGAAAACTACCCAGGGCCTGGGTTAGAGGTTGTAGAGAGACAGAAAATTGCCTAAGAGCGAGCAACGCAAAGAGTCCATAACTGGACAGTGCAGAATGAGATGAGAGGTGTTCTGGGACAGGTGTCCGCAGGCGCTGCAGAAAGGATTTTTGATTCTATCCTAGAGAGAGATAGGAGCTTAACAGAAAGCTGTGTCCATTGCAGCGAAGACGGAGAGAACACAGCGAGCATGATGTATAAGCACAAGTTCCTCGGAGGAAATCGAGGGAACCTGTGTGTTGAAAAATTTTGATGAGACAGTATGCCTCCAATCCAAGAGTGGATAGGAGAGATAACAGAAGAAAGACTACAAGGGATTGCTGGGAGAACAAGTAGCGCTCCCCGTCTGGCAAGCTCATCAACCAAGTCGTTGCCTGCGAGAAACGAATGTCCAGAGACCCATTATAGCCTGATAGAACTGTAGAAGAGAGAAAACAGTTTCTGACAGAGATTAAGATAAAAGGAAAGATGGAAGAGAGGACAGGGTGGCAAGGACAGAGCAAGAGTTAGATAGGACAAGAGAAGTGGCAGACTTGTTGGTGCTGTCGAAACCAGCAAGGAGCTTGCAGAATGACACAGGCTTCAGCGGAAAAACTTGAGCATACTGGGCCTGCTAAAAAGAAAAGGGTGGCCTCGATGCCACAGAGAGAGCAGTTGGCAAGTACGCCAGACCCGTTAATGCCAAAAGGAAAGAAACAGAGCCGTCTGTCCAAAGCACCAGATCATGAGAAGGGCATTCAGTGTCAGAGAAGGAAAGAGAACAGCAGCAAAGAACAGAAAAATAGACAAATATTCCTCTGCGGAAAGACAGTGAGAGTCAAAGTAAAAGGCAAAGTCATCTTGACAAGCTTTCCAAAAATTCAAGGAAGGGAGACGTTTGTTGGGGCGAAAGACCGGAGAAAGAGGGATGGTTAGTAGAATTGGTTGGTGATCAGAACACTGGATCTGATGCACCTCCCAGGAGCAAGATAGGGCGAGAGAGAAAAGACCAAAGGAGATGTTACGGGATGAGCAACTGCCAGAGGAGCGATAGAGAAGAGTAGGTATGTCAAAGTCATTGATGGGGAGGAGGTCAGAGGAGGTGACCCGATCGAATGAAAGCACTGTTCTACATTCAACACAACTTCTAATATCTAAATAAAAGAAACACAGAGTGGTTCGGAACAATAAGCTCAAGCGAAGCAGATAAAGTAATACATGTAGCAATAAATAAAGGTTTTTGTTCCCTCAAAATGATAAAGTGTAAAAGGCAGGCTACAGACCCACAAAAGTTAAAAAAATTATCAATGGTTGTTTTCTCGTTTTTTGTTGATGAAAGCAGTTGAAAAATAACCGCTTCCACATCCCTGGTGGACACCCGCCACAGGACACCTCTCATCTCATTCTGTACTGTCCAGCTACGGACTCTTTGCGCCGCTCACTCTTTAGCGACTCTCTGTTTCTTTACAACCTCTGGTCCAGATCCTGGGGAGTTTCCCAGCTTCTGGGGCTCCATGGTCTTCTGCCATGCCCCCATACCTGGAAGGGGTCGGGTAAACACCAACAACAACAATAACATCGGCCATGCTATGTGCAGCGTAATATTTTAAACACGTAGGTGTCAGTTTTATGATTACCATCAATTCATTGGGCCGTGTTGCCATTATTATGGAGCAGTGGATCCAACTTAAACCATCAAGCTGTGTTGCTAGTGTAAAACTTTGACAGTTTTGTGTTTGTTTCTTGTTTAATTTCTAAAGTTCTTTTTATTTTCTGATATTGTTTTGATTTCCCGCTCCAGATTTGAACCAAGATTGTTTGGTATTGTGTTGGTTACAGTGTCATGCTAACCTGCGATAATTGTCGCTTCAGGCTGGCGTTGGCTCACAATTAAGAAGTGCTAAATTTCAATTGACTTAATTTGTGTCTAGTAGCAGTTGCTTGTGAATTTGCATTATATTGGAGTTTTAAGAGTTAGGAAATAGTATTTTTTATTGTAACATAAGAAACCATTTAACTTGGAAGTTTGTTTTTAGATATACTGACCCGTGATATATTTGTGTAATTGCTAATTGCAGCCCCGCATCGACTAAGTTGAGCCATAGTTTGATAACCGCTTGTTCTTTGATCGCCAATTTAATTACTTTGGATTAATTGGTCAAGTTATTTGGATTCACTCTCACCACTCTCAATAAATTTGGTTTTGGAATAATCAACGTTTGGTGAAACTAAGACACACGTAAATCTACTATTAATCGAAACTTCCTATGTAGCATTGTCACTGCTACAGCTAGCATTATGGAATTATCAATTCGTGCTGCTAACATTATGAAGCGGTGATTAGTGAACTCAGGTCAAATCGCTCCCAAGCAGCCGAAAGTATGGGGTAGCGGGTTAAGCTCAAACCAGCTAGCCATGTTGCCGGTATTACAGGGAAATAGATAAAGCCTGTAGACGCAAATTGAAAGCTAAGGGTACAGAAACAATCCAGAAGACTAAAGGTATATTGTCGCATCATTACAAACCAACCACATTTGAAAGAGTTTCTTACCATCTGGATCATCAAATGGATCATCGAGAATTACAGTATGTGTTATGCGGATGTCTTGATAGGGGCGATTATCGTTATCACAAAAAGCTTCACTAATTTTCATTAACACTTCTATCCCTAGAAAAGAACAATCAACAGCTTGCATATAAATTGTTGTTATAAATAGATCAAACCTTCAGCCACTTCTCCGAACACAGTGTGTATGCCATCCAAGGAATCAAGGTTTTCTGCAAGGGTTATGAGAAATTGCGAACCATGGAATCCATTACCATCGTTGACCATACTAACAATCCCTGTAACAAACCACACAAAGCAATAATTTTTTCAACTTCCTTTCTCCCAAACCCAGTACTAACCTTATTGCTATAAGGTAAAAAGATTGTAGTGCACTATATTTCACCTGTCCTAAAAACAGCAAAACTATAAGGTAACTTAATAAGCTGTGCACCTTTTGATTGCAACCACCCAATTAACAGCCCTGGTTTCTTTGCTACAAGCGTGATTGCATCACTGCTCCAGTAATAGCTCAAAACGCTAAACCAAACTGTTAGTTTTACTTATACACCAAGAAGCTTTTATAGTTTGACGTTTGGACAAACATTTGAGGGCAAAATCATAATAAACCTCACTTTACAAAAATATAAGAATCAATGACAAATACCAAGAAATAGTAGAGTCGTGTAATAGAACTTTGGTTCCATTTCAATCACAGTATTTTACATTGAGGTGACACAATGTATCACTTAAACCAGGGGTGAGCAAACTGTGGCCCACGGGTCGCACACGAATAAAACTACTTTGATTCATTCGTCTAATAATTGTTGATTTTTAATGTTACACCAAATTAAAAATGCAAATCAATTAGAAAAATATACCAATGCATTTGTTAAAAAGTGCAGCCCTTCAGCTAGCTTCCGCCACCGCGATGCGACTCGCAAGCCAAAACAATTGCTCACCCCTGGCTTAAACAATTGGTCTGACTGTGACTTTACTGAGACTTGATAATTCAATACCCAATCTTCTCCACCAGCTGTAAATACACACTATTTCTTGCTCGAAATAACAAGAAATATATTTGCAAATAAACTATACTCTTAAGTGCACTACCAACCACAAGTTATCAGTTTCTACAACTTCCAACAAACGCAATTTTTCTCCATATAAACTAACGCAGATACGCATCCATAAACCTATTTTTTACCTCTATAAAGATTTTCAATCATCTATAGAATGTTTCACAATTGTTAAAACAAAGCGCCAGCTTTAAAAATTGTTCCTAATGACTTTACTCTTTTTCTGTTTTCAGATTGTTGCAGAGAAATAGTTAACATTTTTATATATTTAAGCATGGCTACTCTCTACTGCAGTACGCAAGGTAGCCGAGAGAGAGGCACTAACTCCTAACATTAAGCCTTTTTGTCTACAATAAAACAGTGCAAACGTGTTGTGCAGTTCTGAGCAAAATGCTTTCAATTGATCCAGCAAAATAATTTTTTGGTTTAGCAAGTGAATAAGATGCACTTTTCTAATAAAAAAGTATTCATTTGCTTAAGTTACTATACGAGGCAGCAGTACAGTGTAAAAGTAATATTCTTAGTCACTAGCACAGTTTTAACATTTGCAGGGGGACGTCACGATAATTTACCAGTCTATTCACAAGTTGCAGACACCTCTAGGTCTACTTGCTGCAAAGTAGGCTAGTGTGTGAATAAAATTGCTAATTTGTAAATGAAATGCCCCAAAAGAAAATTAAATTACATCAGAACTCATTGTCACTGAATGTAAGGTAGGTAAGCCAACTAAGTCATCCTGTAATCCCAGCTACATCTGACAGCAACAATTCCCCAAGACTAACGTTATGAGTAAATGTAATAACTTACAGCATAGGTTGAACTGCCAAAATTTGTCTCACTAGTTGAAAACATTCTTGTTTGCCAACTTTACTTTAAAATCTACTTCAAGTTTTAAAATTATCACAACAAAGCTTACAGCTTTCACCAGTCTGTGTCTCTGCCAGGTATCTGATTGATTTTATACTATAAAGCGCAATTCTATTTGTGTTTTAACTCCTTCGTAACTACCAAATGTATGAGCATCAAACTTGGCACAATTGATCACCATTCCATGTAAGTGTCATCAGGGGTTCGTGACGTCACATGTTGAATTAATCATTCCTAACCTAAGTCCGATCGTACTTTTTGTCCTCTCTCTTTCAAAACGATGGTTCATTGGCATATTATCAATCAAAGTTTTCAAAAAGATGTATTTAAAAATATAGTCTCTAAACATTTGAGAAAGTAGCCAACTTTAATCAAAACATAGGTGACCCCATACAAAAAAATGGGGAATGCAATTGTTGTTATAAATAGATTTGCAACAATTTATAAATAGATTTGCAGTTTAATCTTTTGCAACAATTTATTATTCTCCAGCTGCCTATCATCTAAACGTAATTATGTCAAGCCAGTGGAGTTGGCTAATTTGAAATGCTTGACCTCGACATTACTGATGGGGGCATTGCTACTGTGAAAACTTACCTGTAAGTGCTTCATTTCAGTTAGTTTTCTGTTACATGTATGTTTTATGCCAGGACCGAGTAACATGTGCCCAGCCAGTGGCTTTAGATAGTACAAATAGGCATGCAATTATGAAAAAGTAGTCCTAACATCAACACTAGCAATTCCCTCAGAAACGTGCCACATAACAAGCAACAGAAAAGTCGGGACTAGAGAAATCATTTATGCTAATAATTTCTTTGTTTCTTTAATGTTCATTATTTTCATCAGGGGGCTGCACTAAGTCGTAAAATATGCTTACCCCTAAATAACTGATTTGTGTTATCATAAAACTAAAGCCATTAAGGTGCTTATTTCCAACTTTGTGTTTTTGTCTCACACTTATTTGAAGGGACAGAATGTGTGAAATGATACAGATTTTCTACAACCTCTGTTATTTGAAAGCAACTGTACTACAATTACGATCAGGGGCACAGAGGTGATATTTTCATTAGCACCAATTTATTGCTAATGCTTTAAAAAACATAATTTGGTTGAAGCCGGCTGAACCAATGTTACTAATATACCGTAGAACGCCGATTATCCAAACTAATTGAGACCGAGGGTGGTTCGGAAAATCAATTTTTTTGGATAGTCGAATATCAATGCCAATATTGTTGCGCACTGTCAAAAAAGATACCCTCACTCCTATTGCTAGTTAATCTATAGCCTTAAGATTTGCCTCAATCGTCACAACATTATGATTTCTTTTCATGGAACAAATGGTCACTAGATTAGGTTGAAACTTAAAAGCTTTTGCACATAAACACAGTCCGTTATCAAGCGCAGATATCGATTGCTCAAGATAGAATGTAGTTGCGCTTTTTTGACGTTGTCAGAGTAGCGATTGGATGATCAGCGTTTCGGATAATTGGTGTTCGAATAATTAGCGTTACACTGTACTGCAAAGCAAGAATTTTTTCTTTGGCTGATGTGCTGCCTGTTAAGGTATCTACAAAGGGCATTCAATACATTTGCAGCCCGACCATGAAAGAGTGGGTAGCAGGTTGAATAAATCATTCCTGATGAATATTTTATCTACTTCATCGTAAATGCATAAGGTTTTAGTTAATTACTTCTGCTAGATTTTGTAAAAAAAGTTGAAATTTGCTACCTGGTACTACCAAAAAAATGACTGTTTTAATGAATGTTGTTCAACAACATGCAGTTATCCGTTTCATGATGCTACAGAGGAAGCCAAAGAAAATTCATAAGGAGCTGGTGGCAACATTAGGTGACAATGCTCTTTTGTATACCACAGTGAAGAGATGGGCCACTCTTTTTAAGGATGGTTGGGAAAGTGTTGATGATGACTCATGAAGTGGGTGCCCAGCAAGTGCAGTAACAGATGTGGAAAAATTTGCCATGAAAGATAGGTGCGTTTCAGTGTGACATATTGCTTCTGAAATAAGCATTTCTGTTGGGTCTGTCAAAGCCATCCAAAGCATGGCAAAACTATCAACAAAGATTATTATGCATCCATTTTACGAGAACTCAGAAAGTTGATCATCCAAAAAGACAAGAAAAGTTAAAGAAGGGTGTCTGTTTTCTACAGGACAATATTCCAGCACACATGATCTAAATAGCCTTGAAGAATGCAATTGAGTGCAGCTTCAAGTTGCCACCTTACCCACCCTACCCCCTGATCTTGCACCATCAGATTATTTATGTTTTCCACATATGAAAAAACAACTCTGAGGTCACAAGTTTAAGGACAATGACGAGGTAAAACATGATGTAAGAAAGGTTCTGGAAGAATTTCTAGCAGACATTCAAAAAGGGTTTGGAATCTCTGAAAAAGCAATCTGAGAAGTGTATTGCCTTGGATAGGAATTATGCAGAGAAATAAAGCGTAATATGCAGTAAAGGATAGTGTAATTTAACTCCTTTGTGGTTGGGCTAAAAACTTACTGAATGCCCCTCCTATATAGTGTAATAAAATCCTGAGTTTAAGAAACAACCAAAACAAAACTATACACCCAACATATTGTAAAACTGAATTTAGAGAGAATATTTTGTTTGAAAATAAATTGGCCTGATGGGCTCCCACTAGAATATGGTGAATGAGTTTGGGAAAGCTATAGCCGCTTTTGTCGCTATGCTGGAAAGGCAAATCGTGCAGCCAAAAAACTTAATACCACAAATATAAACAGGAAAGGGGCAGCACCAAATCGCAAAATAGGCTTACCACTAGTTTATTTCTGTAATTGTGAGAAGAGCCATCATTTTTGACAGTGTTTAAATTCCTCCACCCTCACATTTTTCAAAAGTATTAATGATAGTTGGTGGCAAGATTCATTTTTTGTGAGCACTACCAGTTTTGATAAGAAGAATAAGATATCACTATTATGTATATATACGGGAATTGTGGAGATGCATAGAATTTATTGACTTTTCATTACTGTTCACACAGGAGCCCAGTGGGTGAAGCCAGCACAGTCAGTAGAACCAAAATACTTAATCCCAATGTTACTGATGGGGGCCCTTGCTGGTGAAGCCAGCAAGTAGAATAATAATTTTGAAGAACAAACTGTCCTAATGGCTTTTACATAATCTACAATCTGTATCTCTTGGAAATACAGAGTCTGCCAGAAGTATCGCCCTTTTTGGTATTTGAGTTTTCCAATTTTTGCTTAATTTCCTATTTATTTTGAAAATAAATAATTTCATACTTAAGAAATACAAAAAATGGCGTTACTTTTGCTGCATGCTGGGTAACTTAAAACCTCTGACTGGTTGCATGTAGTCCTTGGTACTGGCATAAAACTCAGTAATTTGATAGTCTTTGCTACACGTTACAAAAAGGTCTTTGCATTTAAGAGTACTCAGTCCTGCCACATGACTGTACTACCAAGGTATTCTGAAGAGAATTTATCTGCAATCAATTATTGTAATTTTCCTAGTTGCCATTTTCATACTGGGTGCAGCAAAAGTAACGCCATTTTTATATTACTTTAATTATTTATAAATAAACAATTTCTAAACTAAAAAAGAAACAATTAATAATTAGAAAACTCAGATAGAAAAACGGTGTATTTCTAAAATAGAGAAGAATTTAAGCAGAAACTAGAAAACTCAAATAACAAAAAGGGTATTACTTCTGCCGCACCCTGTATTTCTGTTTTGTATATTTGGTTACCACATTTTCTGTGCAAAAACAACGAATTGCTTTGTTTTCTAAAGACAAAAGTAAAACTACATTTGTGATCAAGCATTCCTCCATATAACTTTTTTGAAAAATCCAAAAAATAATGAAACAAAAGATTTTCCTTGGCACACAAGAATGATTTCATAAAACTCATCACCATATTCAAAAGAATACCAGCATAACAAATCCGCATGTAAAGCTTTCACACTTCAAACTTGCTATGACTACAGAATGCAGAAAATTGTTTTGTTAAGGGCAGGGCTGCGAACTCGAACTCAAAAGAATTCTATCTTTTTGCTGAACTCAAACTCGAAAGTATTCAAAGCAAGTTCGAGTTCATTTTCATTTGTACAATATCATTACCACTGAATTTTTAAAAAATGAAATCTCTTTATTGAAAGTTAAGGATCTTATGCAAAAAGTAGGCTTAAGCCAGGTTTTTTCTAAAATTGTCTAAGCCCATTTTATCGATTTCGTATGGATAAAAAAGTTTTAGCAATAAGCATGAACTAACAAATTGTTCTGTATTTCCTTACATATATGCCGAGTTTAAAACTCAGAAAAAAATTTACCAAACCAAGGGATTGGCTTATACGTGCATAACTATGATTGCACATTAGACAAACTTAGGGTAACGTAGTGGTAATTCCGACAACTATATTTTAATATGCAACCTTTCATTTTACCTTTAACATAAAATAAAACGCAACCAGATTGACATTAGGCTAATGCACTGGTAATTTGAGACACTCTGTACTGTATTTGTAAAAATTAATAAAAGTAAAACATTAACATAATGATTGTTATTTTCATTTATTCTCTTCTGCAATCTTTTATACATACGCAGATTATGATTTGTAAGATCAGCCTAGATGCGAGTTTTGGTAAAATTCCTCATTTTAGGGCAGTTTTTTAGGGGTTGGCATATATGCAGTAGCAGCTTATATGCGAAGAAATACAGCAAGTCAGTCTTTTATAAGTCATCAGTGTAGATGGCTTAAATTGCGACTTATGTATGTAATGACGCAAAACCCTTGTTATTGTATTGCTGTTGCTAAATTTGTGTAATGGACTTTAGGTAGCTTATATCAGTAACATGGTTATGAAGCATGCCATATCATTTACTGCCATCGCTTTAACCAAATCTTTTTGCAAACCACAACTTCCATTTGTATTGCACCATAAAAACATACAGCGTGTCACCTGCCAGCATGACATCACAAAATACATGTGCAGGATGTACATAAAATCCTGATACATTTAAAAAATTTCGTTATAAAGTCAGTTTTCAATATATCTTAACCAGGTTTGTTTATCTTAATCAGTGTTTATTAAAGTTTTTATTTAAATTAAAATTTTGTGTTTTGGATATAATTTTTATGTGTTTAATGAATGCGATAAATGAGCCGTTATAGAATGGCTACTCCTCAAGAGAAGGCACAATCTGTATCCTGGTTTATTGAAACAAAATCAGACTCTTTTTGTGCTGGCTTGTCACTTGGCTGAAGTGCCTGTGGCATTTGCATTTTGTAAGCGTCTAAAGGTAACCTCTTGCATAGCACCTTGTGCACTGTTGCAGTTGGTAATTGCAATTCTCTGGCAGCAGCACGGATGGACTTCATAGGAGAACGACTAAATGCTTGTCTTACATGCTCAATGATTTCCCCAGATATTCTTGGTCGCCCACTTCTCACTGCATCCAATACTGACCCTCACTCCATAAAGTTCTTGTGCCATTGACAAATTGAAGACGTGATGGTGAATCTTTTCCATACTTGCTTCTGTACTTTCGCTGAGTCTGAACATCCGATTTTGTTTCAATAAACCTGGATACAGATTATGCCTTCTTTTGAGGAGTAGCCATTTTATAACGGTTCATTTAACACATTCATTGAACACAAAAAATTATATCCAAAACAAAAAATTTTAATTTAAATAAAAACTTTAATCAACACTGATCAAAATAAAACAAACCTGGTTAAGATATATTAGGAACTGACTACATAACGAAATTTTTTAATTGTATCAGGACTTTATGTACACTTTGCCTATCATATTTAACAGCAACCTCATAATCCCTTCATTAGCTGGGTTTTCAATAGCGGTAATGTCATAATACATTAAGCCAGTCTTTCAAAAGTCTTGTTTGAGTTTAATTTCTGTATACCACCAAGCCTCTCTCTGTAAGCCCGACTTGCGCAAGCTCGGCTTAGGCTTAAGCTCGACCTAAACTAAGTCTGTTTCTGCATAAAACTCTAAATGTTTTATAAAAATATTAAGGACACTGAGAATAACGCCCTAATCCGATTTTACAGTTTTGCAATGTAAACAGTCATAATACAGAATGGGTGACCTAATTGACAGTTAACTTTTTCTTTGTAAACAATGAATCGCAGACATAACCTTGTTTTGATTGAAAGTGCATAATCAGGAATTTTCGCTCTCAATGCAAATTTACAATACACATATCGCCTGGGTTATGGCACTGACATTTGCTTATTATAACAGAACGTGCAATTTTACTACAAATGTGCTTAGGTTAAATCAACCACTTTATTTTCTAAACCTGAAAAAACTTGATGAATTTTCACAGAACTCAAACTTGAACTCGCAAAAACGAAAATGTTGAACTCGAACTTGAACTCAAATTCGTAAAACAAGCTGAACTCGAACTCAAACTTAAACTCGATAGAAAAATTGACCGAGTTTGCAGCAGTGGCACCAAGAAATCATAGCAAACAGTGGCACCAAGTACAGGGGGGACGCCCCCTCTCAAAAAGCTTTACCAGGGGGCATTCTCCATCAATTAAGTAAACTAATTTGGTTATGAATACAGTCTGTTTTGTGATTTTGTTACCCAAGCCCACTATATTAATATAAAGTTGATTGAAATCTCGACATGAAATTATTTGAAATTTCTAAAAATAGCTTGGTTTTTCACCTCTGCTGATCTAAATTGGTGACAGCTTGTTTGCTGAGTAGGCTATGTAAATTATTATGTCACCAAGGCATGACATCACAGTTTTGCTCACCCCAAATTTGAAAACTTGGCACCTATGATTTCAAAATGCAATCAAATACTGAATATGGCAACAAAGAAGGATGTTTTGCAACTATAATAGCTCTAACACAATGTACTTATGTTGTTTTATAAACTATATAAATCTAACACAACGATTTTTGACAGGGTGTTTGTGAATCCCCAGGGATTAAATATTTTTTGGGAATAAAACATTTGAGTAAGGTATACTATATATCGCAATGTAGGCTTTGACAATCTTTAAGCTGTGGGAAAACGCAAAGAAAATCTGTGAATGAAAACTTTTGCTATACTTATAATCACAATTCTGTTTGTGTCTCTGTGTGTCTGCCTGGATGCTTTGTAACTACTGGACATACAAACATAAAACTTGGTGCGATTGATCACCAATCCAAGTGTCATAGAGACGTCACCACAGCAAACAAACTTTTTCTAAATTGCATTTCTTAACTGAAAAATGCATTTTTTTGTTTAAACAAAAGCAAGCAACTAAACAACTTCACAAATTTTATTCGTTTCTTAAATTAAACACAGGACCACAAGAGGGTGGGCACCATAACAGCTTACGTGTTACAATTACAGAAATAAGTTTTTTGCTGGCACGCTTTTTTACAAATTGGTGCAACTCTCATCATAATAATATTTGTGACACCAAATTCCTCGGCTACACCTATGTGCTCTGGTCCCAGGATAAAGCAAAAATAGATTGCACTTCTTCATAAATGTCTTGCACTTGATCACCCAGTTGGCCAAATAATCCATTTTCAAGAAAGAATTTTCCTCTATAGGTACCACTATATATTAGTGACTATAATTCCACACGGTGGTGAAAACTACTGATCTATTTTTTCTGTTGGTTTTCCTCAGCTTTGCATTTCATAAACTATCCCCAAAAGGACACTGAAGTGATGTACTCCCAGGAATTACGGTAAGCTATAAGTAATTTGATTACTACTAAAAACTTCTTTGTAATTGCAGGCCTAGTTAAAAAACTTAACACCTTGGAAGTTCAATGCTTTCACATGTCATACAGTTTTAAGTAATGCTGTAAAAATGCTATTAAGTTCTGTGTGTCATTGTGCAAAAGCAACTATAATTCAACCGTGTCTCAACGTATAAGTTTCCAAATCGTGAAGAAAATGTTGCTTATGGATTAAGACACTACTTTGAGCATTAGCCTTTTTATGCAAAAATTTACCAATGATGGCCTACAAGATAAAGCTTGTTTGTAGAGACAGGCAATTCAGAATAATATACTATTCTAGAATAGTTAACCGAATCCAGAATCCAAATCCGAATCCTTTTTTTTTGCAATTAGCACAATCAACATGAAAGCATTTATTACAAGTTTACAACAACAAAAGCACAATCACAGAACGAGTTTATTACAGTGCAATACATTTAAGTTTTTCTGCTAATGCTTTCTGTGTGAACTAGGCTTAATTAAAGTCCAGGGTATTTTATTACTTTTTTCAGTTTGTTAAAAATTTTGCAATTTCGCTAGCAATATCTTCTGTCAACTGTTTAATGCATGCGAGACGGTGTTAGGGCAATGCAATGACTCATGTAGCTGTAAAACAACAGCAAGCACATGCCGTTACCATGCTTCTTCTGTATTACAATTTCTCTCTCAAGCAATTAACATCAAACAAGATCAAAAAGTTTTTTTTTCTTTACTTTTCCCAGCCAATTTCAATCATAGCTAAAGAGCAATAATAGCAAGCAATTCTCAAACTTTAGTTTACCACATGACACTATTTTTTGAGAAAAGAGTAAAATTAGAAGTAGTTAAATTTTTCTTTATTCTTTGCGTTTTAATGGTAATTTCAAACATATTGTAACAATTAAAAACAACTAGCTTTCGGTTTCAGATCAGTGCAAAAAACACCATTTTTTGAGGTAATGGTTCAGCTTTGGCAAATTACAAATAAACAACCTTCTCGCACTTGCCAGCAAAAAAAACTATAGAGTAAACAAAAGAATGTGGCTATTATTCAATTCTAGTTTTGAATTCCCTCAAAAAAAGATTTTTTTTAAAAGTAAATGTATCTAACAGATATGTGGTGGGATAGCTTACCAATTATGATAGAAACAAGCCTAGAAACGTAAAAATTATTTTTATAGTACATACAGGTCTATTTGTATTTTTTGTATTGCATTTTCAGTGGCATAATAGCTCTGCTGATAAATGAGTTGATAAAAATTACCCGGTGCCACATCTCTTCAGTAAGATGTTTAAAATCAAAAAAGTTAGAAACCACTGTTTGAATTTTTCAAGACTGAATATATGACAATCCAAATGAAAAAATTTCTGTAAGAATGGAAGAAACAGGAAGTCAGATTTAATGCACTGAGAAGAGGAGTATAAACGTTAATGCCAGTGGCAAGCAAGCGTTTTGAAGAGAGATGTTGACTAAAACATAATGGGAGTAGGGTCCAGAAAGGAAAGATGTAGGCATTTATGGGAATGAAATGTTTAACAAAAGTGATGGCTGTAATGCCAACATATGTCATTGGCAGATGAATAGCCAAACCAGAAAAACACAAATGGTATATAAAGAGTATAAACTGTACTTCAAAAAATCTTGTTGGTGGTACAGAATTTGAATATAGCTTTGAAAAAACCTGTTTGAGTCATAAACTTTTCATGACGCTCTTATCAGTGGCAGTATCGCATCAAAAGGGAAGATTTAGAGTGAATAAGTGTGTTATATGTGAATAATTTGGACGTTATGCAATCAAGACAAGCCAATGATAGCACTAGTATTGCAAAATCTTTTTTTAGCAATTTGCAATTTGCAAATTGCAAAATCTTTCTTTGGTGCGCTTTGCAATACTAGTGCTATCATTGGCTTGTCGTGATTGTGTAACGTCCAAATTATTCACATAAAACACACTTATTCACTCTAGATCTTCCCTTTTGACGCGATACCACCACTGATGAGAGTGTCATGAAAAGCTTATGGCTCAAACAGGTTTTTTCAAAGCTATATTAAAACTGTACTTTTGTGATCATTCAAACGGCAACACCACAAAAAATTGTTGCTAAAGAAGCTTTTTAATGCTCTTCAAAAAAAAAAGGCAACAACCATATGACCCAAGCCAAAAAATATTAAAACTCCAACACCACATAGAAGCAGCTGTAGACTGGTGTGGCATACCTGATTGGAACTGTATTGGCAGCTCACTTAGCAGGGATGCACAACTCCAATATGACCAACGATTTTTTCTGCAGGCCACATGCTGACATTACTGTCCATTTTGGCTCAAAACACAGATGAAGATTTTTTTGAGATTAAATTTTTGAAACTAATCATTTCCTTGTTTTGCCTTAATTAACTAGTTGCATTTCCATTAACAATTGGTCTGAACAATGTCAGGCATGAATAATATTTTCAAACCACCTAGTAAGCTGTATCTTGTGCACCCATGCCTTACAGTATATTCTCTTTTTTAATGACTTATGACAAAATATTTATCTTTGATATACACCCAAGGTGGCCTACATCCTCAGTTTGTTCAGGTCGTTTTTTTCTTGTCAAAAAACACTTGTTTACAAAGAGTTCCAAAAACTTTTTCGCAATTTGTTTCAAGAACCTGTTTTATCACTACTCAATACCTACAAGCACAAAAATAAATGTACTTTGACATAATGGATGGTGTCCATCAAAAACAAATATTTGAAACCTCTGCTGTTTGAGCATTTATATTAAACATATTTAGCGAGGTAGCATTGATTGGCTTACAAAAATTATCTTCATTAACACAGTTTACCAATTTTTTCACCTTTTTTCAATCCTCCCTAGATTTTGGCATCGACAAATATCACTATGTCTCATTCACTGCACCAATCAACAGCTGCCTCAACGTGGTGGTGCGGTCCCCGACCCCGTTTGGGTTGGGTCGAAATGGCTATTGGCCTTCCCAAGGGTCCCAGTTACCCCAGGCACTTCATTTATTCGCTATGCTGCCTCTTGAACGACCGCAGGAGGGCAGCACACAGCATCTACAAAATCGGTCGCCTGTTTTCACTTTTTCCTCTCTCCTGCCCTACTCTTGCCCTTCTTCATCTCCTCATTCTTCTTCTTCTCCTGATGAGTGGTAACGTTCATCCTAACCCTGGCCCCATCTTTCCTTGCTCTGTGTGCGCTGGAAATGTGACCTGGCAGGGCAAGTCAGTGCTATGCTGCACCTGCTCCAAATGGGTCCATCTAAGGTGCTCACAACTTTCCCTGTCTAAATTCAGAGCTCTAGGCAGCTCTCACACTTGGGGCTGCCTCCCCTGTTGTAACACTGTGACTCCCTCCTTGGACTCATCCGACACGTATACCTCCACTGTACAATCTGGCCCTCCTCTACTGGTGCTGCACTCTCGCATTACTCTCGTCTCCAAACCTCCTATCCCCTATCAGCCCATTCTATATCTCCTTCCTCTGCCCCTTCACCATCGTCCCTTGCTCCTGGCCATTTTTCAACGCTTCCTGCCTCCTCTCCTCCCACTAACTCTCTCAGGGTTCTTCAATGGAATGCTGGAGGTCTTTGTGCCAGGAGCACTAAACTACTTCAATTTCTATCGTCCCATCCAGTCGATCTTATCTACATCCAGGAATCCAATCTTAACTCATCTTCCTCTTTCTGGATTCCTGGATTTTCTGCTCTGCATTCTGATCAAACCCACTCCCGGTCTGGCATTCTCTCTCCTGATACCATGCACGCCAGCGGCAGCATCATCATTTTTGTCAGGCAGGGCCTATCCTTTTCCGAACTTTCTTCCTCCTCTCATTCTTCACTTGATCCATACTCTGATTGTGTAGGGATCAACATCTCTCTTAACACCTCCTCCTTGGTGTCATTTCTTAATGTGTATGCCCCCCCTATTCGCTCCTCCCCAACAGATGGCAGAACCGATTCCTTCTCTCCTTCCATCCTTCCCTCCTCCAGAAATCTCTTCATTTTGGGGGACTTCAATTGCCATCACCCCCTCTGGGACTCAAGAGGTACTTCCAACCACCGCAAGGAGGAAGTATTTGACTGGGTCATCTCTTCTGACATCCTCCCCCTCAATGACCCTGACACACCCACTCTTTTCCATCATTCCTCTGGCAGTCGCTCCTCTCCTGACATCTCCTTTGCTCCTTCTACTCGACTCTGCTGCTTCCTTCTGGCCTATCTCTCTCACCTCCTGCATCTCAACGCTTTCTGAACGCATCATTCTATCCCGTCTTCTCTTCTTTCTAGAATCTAATTCCATTCTCTCTCCTCGCCAGGCCGGTTTCCGCCCTGGACGGTCTACACTCGATCAAATTCTGTACCTTTCTCAGTTCATTTTGGATGGGTTTAACAAACCCAGGCCGGGCTCTCGGACGATCCTCTCTACTATCGATTTCTCTAAAGCTTTTGACTCTGTCTGGCATCCCGTTCTTTTCCACAAACTCATTTGGGCTGGCCTCCCTCCTTGCTTTGCTCGCTGGATTCAATCTTTTCTTTCTGATAGGCGCGCTTCTGTGGTCTATGAAAATCACAAAAGTCGCTCCTTTCAAGTCCGTCGAGGTGTTCCGCATGGATCCGTTCTTGGCTCTGTACTTTTCTCTCTCTTCATTAATGATCTTCCAGTCTCTCCACCTTCTTCAGTCAGTTGCTCTCTTTACGCTGATGCTCTGACCATTTGGTCCTCCTCTCCCTCGGTCCCCACTGCAGTGGAGGCCACACAAGGAGCTCTGTTTCGATTGGAGCGCTGGTCTGAGTACTGGTGTCTTCCTCTCAATCCGAGCAAATGTGAGGCCTCTTTCTTCTCAGTGGATCCCCACCAAGCTAACTTCCAGCTCAACCTCCTCCTACTCGGCTCTCACCTCTGTTTTAATCCCACTCCAACTTTTCTTAGGGTCACTTTCGACCGCACTCTTTGCTTTTCTAAGCATGTATCTTTGCTGAAGGCCAAGTTCTTCCCACATCTCAAGGCCCTACGCTGCTCTTGGGGCCCCTCTCTGTTCTGTATAAATCTTTTTTTCGGTCCCTTCTTACTTATGCTTCACCCAGATGGTTTCCTTTTCTAAGCGCTACCAATCTTACCAAATTGGAATGCCTCCACTGAGCGGCCAGTCGCACCATTACCGGCTGCCTCTCGTCCTCCCTTATTCCTCTACTACTCACCGAGGCTTTTCTACCTCCTCTTCGAGTCACTCTGACTCACTTTACTCTTTTATCTTATGAGCAAGCTCTTCATCTCCCAACCTCCTTTCCTATTTCAGGTTTGGCCAGACTTGGAGTGAAACCAAGACTCTGCATATTGTCCTGGAGAGCTCTTGCGTCCACTCACCCGCTCATGCTTCCTTCTACTTGTTCTAGGGAGGCTCTTCTTGCATGCCCTCCCTTTCCTCCTTGGAATCTTCCTTTGTTCACAGTGGAGTCCACCCTTCCCACCCCATGCTCTTGCTCTGATCCCCCTCTTTTTTGCCAAGGTGCGGCTCTTGCCCATCTTGACTCTCTCCCCCCTCATGATCTGGTACTCTGGACAGATGGCTCTGTTCCTTTTCCTTTTGACAAGGGTGGCTCCAGCGTACTTGCCAACTGCTCTCTCTCTATGGCACTGAGGCCACTCTTTTCCTTTTCGGCAGGCCCAGTATGTTCAAGTTTTTCCGCTGAATCCTGCGCCACTCTGCACGCTCTTTGCTGGTCTCGGCAGCACCAACAAGTCTGCCATTTCTCTTCTCTTCTCCTACTATCTGACTTTCGTTCTGTCCTCACCTCCATCTTTCCTCTTATCTCAAACTCTGTGGCAGATCTGGCAAGAACTGCCTTCTCTTTCCTCCTGTTCTATCAGGCTGCAATGGGTCCCCAGACATTTGTTTCTCCCAGGAAACGACACAGCTGACAAGCTTGCCAGATGGAGAGTGCTACCTGCACCCTCCGCAACCCCTTGTAGTCTCTCTCCTCTTATCTCTTGTATCCACTCTGGTTATTTCTCGGACTGGAGGCATACTGTCTCATCCAAATATTTTGACACACAGGTTCCCTCGATTTCCACCGAGGAACTTGTGCTCCCTCATCATGCTCGCTGTGTCCTCTCTCGTCTTTGCTGCAACAAACACAGCCCTCTTGTAGGTTCTTATCTCTCTAGGATTGGCAGAATTGAGAACCCTTCCTGCAGCGCCTGTGGACACTTGTCCCAGGACACCTCTCATCTCATTCTGCACTGTCCAGCTACGGACTCTTTGCGCCGCTCACTCTTTGGCGACTCTCTGTCTCTGTATGACCTCTGGTCCAGACCCTGAGGAGTTGCCCGGCTTCTGGGGCTTCATGGTCTTCCGCCATGCCCCCATCCCTTGGAAGGGGTCGGGTAACCAACAACAACAACAACAACAACAACATGTCTCAATCACTATGCAACATTTATGCATACCTGCATGCTTGTGTTTCATTTTTGGTATTTTTTCAGCATCAAAGTATTTTGCTTGATCACCATAAATCATTCTAAAAACAGATTCACCACCACGGCCGGTTCCTGAACAAACAGTAAACAACAAGTATAAGATAGCAAAATGCAAAACTCTGCTTGTCATGCTTCAAAATTTCTACCTGCAGTAATTAAAACCAAATGCGCTAATAATCAGTAAAACGTTTTGAAAAGATTTTTTGCCTTTGTCAAGATTCTTTCAAGAAAACTGTAAAAAAACTACTCATTTTAAGTCATTTTCAAGATCTGTCAGTGTTGTACACACATAAAAAAAATAATGATACTGTATGCATAAACAATAAAAAAGGTTACACTATAACTGTTAACATAAGTTGAAATAAAAATATACAGCATCAGTGGCAGCTTCATGTCTAGCATATGCATGTTTTATATCTGATAAAGGGCTAAAGCCATTGGGCTTGGATCTTACCAAACCTGCCTAGGCTAGACAAAAGGTTAACAGTGTATATGCATACTGGTGTCAGTCTTTTCTAATCACTGATTGGTATTTGCTGATTTGGTACTTAGTGAGATATGAAAGACCACACTCCTAACAACATCAGTTACATATCGTACTTGGTAATGCTAAATAGGTAGGTGTAGAAGGAACTTAAAGGGTTAGTGCTAAGTATTAGACGTTGGTTTTATGGGTTAGGATTTGGTTTTAGAGGTTATGAACTATGACAGTACTAGCAAGTTTTCTAATACGGCTATGCCTATTTAGTGCAACCTTTTCCCCTTTACCTACCTACCAACCAGTACAAAATGACTTAAATCCTTCAAAATTTAAAACAAAACACTAACAAGAGCAACAACGCAATTCACATTGGCTCTTTATGATGAAACACAACAAAATTTGATGTAAACCTTTAGATAAAATTGTGATGTCATAAACCACCTACTTAATGTTCACCTACAGAATTGTGTTGCTAATTTTTGATTTAGCTGGATAAAAAATGGATTAGCGAAAAAAAATGGACTTGATACAGCAAAGCTGTTTGCATTTTTGAAATCAACAGCACAAATTGCATTAGAAAGACAATAGTTTCCCAACTTCAAAAAATTCACAGAACACTGTAATCATCTACTCATGCCCTGTTTTTGCCATAGACGTCCTTCAAGTTAACACACTTTTATGTGTTAATTACAGCAAATGCTTAAAAGCATATAAAAGTTGTGGAAGGGTGCCAAGGTAATTAAATTAATATGTATTTTGAAAAATAATCTTTTCAATATTAGGACAGCTACTTATGACTTTTTTGTAGTTGTATGCCTATATGTACAACCTAAAGCCTCTGACTGCAAGCATGTTGCTTGATCCTGGCATAAACACAGCAGGGAGAGAACAAACTAACCTGAAGAAATGCAGTTACAATTGCAGCACTAATGTTGAGTACGTGTGTAATTGTGACAACAGCAATGAAAAGTTAATGCTTTTTGACATAGCTAATTCTTGTTCCAAAATGAAAAAACACCTTTATTTAAAGGAAATCAATTAAGCCTAAAACAACATTACAAGGGGTCGCACATTGCCGTTATATTTTTTCCTGAGTTTCTGGAGTTCCTGACTACCTGTAAGTATTACAAGCCCTAGTCGGTACTTATAAAGTGGACTTGCTCACTTGAAACACAGGCAATAATTCAAAAAAGTTTTGTTGGTTTATTTTATAAAGTGCAAGGAAGCACAATTTAAAAGTTGCAGAGTAGGAGGGCGATTTACATAACTTTTTTTTGAGAACTTTGATAGATAATGCCAATGAACCATGCTTTTGAAGAAAAATAGTCAAAATGTACAACTGGACTTAGTTTTTCTATAAACTGCAATTTTGTGAAGTCCAAAAAAAATTTGAGTGTTTTTGACCAGTAAACAATGGAAGCATGCCTTCAATGGAAATTGCTGGTTACTTAGATCTAGTAAGAAAATATTTTAAGCAGAAATGAAAAATTATGTGTGCCAACCAATTGTTGATCAGCCATTATGAACTAATCCTTAGCTCTCACCAATTAGAGTTGCATATTGATAGAATGCAAATTTCCTCAGCTTTAAAATTACACTAATTGCTAGTACCTTACCACCTTTATGTATTGAATTTAACTTTTTCTATTTATTTCACCACTTTTTGAAGAGTAGTAAAAGTTTGCACTACAGTGTTAAAGTTTAGTTCTTTTAGCATTAAAAGAACAAATAGTGAGGATACAAGTCACATATTTCTAGTTGCCTTGCAATAGCCTTCATTTTAACTTAAGTTTGAAATTTGATTAAGAAATGAGGTCACAAATCACATTTTAAATAGACTGATTTAGAAAAAATATTGCAACTATTGAAAAAATCATCATATCATGATCGCTGTTAGCAAAAGACTGTGTTGATCATATCAGATGTATCATGACATCAAAGCAAGCAGAAACAAGTAAAGAAGCATGCTTACAAGGCTTGAAATATTTAAAAAATGAATCAGTTATTGCAGTATCAGTTGAGCTTAAATTGTTGTAAAGTGTTTTTTATTAAGAGGATTTGATTAATATCTCCCAAACAACTGTTAAATCACATTTTTACAGTGAGTATTTTTTGAGTAAATTAAGAAAACATATTTTGCCATTAATTGTTAATTATGACATCATGTGAGATACTAAAGAAATGAAATTTATTGAAGTTGTTAAGTCACATACAGGCTTTCATTTCAGCCAAAAACCACATTCCTTGGTTCAAAAATGTAAATTAAAAATTATCTTGGATTATGACGTGATTGTAATGTCACAATCCCCTTATGATGCTCCAAGGAGGGGATCAATTGTGCCAAGTTTGATGTTTGCACTCCAGGCAGTTTTGGAGGAGTTAAGACAGACAGAGTTGCACTTTGTATAATAGATAAGGAAGTGGCTATTTTGCTGTCAATGGCATATTACCCTTAGAGGCTATTTTGCTGTCACCATTCATGTGTGTTCAAGTACCCAATAATTGCTACAATTCTGGCAGTGATACTGTGGTGCATGGGTAAGGCAGCTTCCTTGAAATGCAATGATTATTGGTTGGAATCTTCACTAGCAGGGCTTAGACAAAGGCAGGGTACACTAAGAGGAAAAAGCCCAATATGTGAATGTACAAGGTAGCATACAGTTTGGAGCTGTGTACACTGGGGATGCAAATTTGTTTATATTATCAATAAAATTGACCAATCAAAAAAAACTAAAAACAGGTGTTTAATATGTCATTAAAATTGACCAATCATAAATGTCTCATGGCAAAATAGCCTCTAAGGGTAAAATGTCGTTGAGGGCAAAATAGCCACTGCCAAATTATAAAGATTTATTGATATTGAAAATTCACATATCATATATTGCTTTGAAACTTAAAAAAATTTATTCGCCTTGCCATTTGATTGCCCAAATGAAATCCATGCCTACAAATTAGATTACTTCAAAATTAAGAAAAGTTATGTTTCATCTTTTAAAAATATTATACTTGCAGACTTCATTCATTGAAATCAATTTCAACTGCTTTTAACATTTATTTTGGATTTATTTTTTCAATTTTTAAAGTTATTCTATTCTCCTATCTATTTTTTCATGTTTTGAAGAGCCCTATTCTTGAGCTCATAGTGAAAAGATATACTGGTACTTTAAAGGCATGTTGCACCACCAAAAACCAAGGAAGAAAAAAGGCAGTGGCTATTTTGCCATCGACAGCAATTTACCCTCAGAGACTATTTTGCCGTGAGTTATTTGTGATTGGTCAATTTTAATGATGTACTAAACATGTGACTTTTGGTCATTTCTGATTGGTCAATTTTAAAAGCCAATTAAAAAAATTTTGCACCCCCAAGTCTCTATCCCCCACCCTGTACACTCCCTTCCAGTGTACACTGCCCCGTACATTTACATACTGGGCCTGCCCTTTCAGTGTACACTGCCTTTCTTTTAATGCCCTGCCAGCTGAGATTTGAACCCGCAACCATGGTATCTCAAGACCAGCGCACTATCCTCTACACCACAGTGTCACTGATGTAATTATAGCAAATATGGCTATATAAACACACGTAAATGATTACGGCAATAGAGATTCCAAGGGCAAATTGCTGTCGATGGCAAAATAGCCACTGCCAAGAAAATAACATATAAATCTATTAAAATCTCACCAGTTGGATCTCCAGTTTGAGCAATAAAACTTCTTTGAACATTATGAAACAAGCAATTATTATAATACTTAATTTTGCACAATTTCACAAAGTTTAAGCAAGTTCGTGGTCGATCATTAGTATAAAGATCAATGGTGATGTCACCGAGAGTGGTTTCAATTATAACAGACATTACCAAACCAGAATTTTGCTTCTGTAAACAGAAAAACTGTATGTGGTTTAGAATAAGATGGGGTAGGCCTAATACCAGAGAAAAATTACTGAAAAATTTGTGTTTGCAATAGAGCAATAAAGAATTTTTGGTAATCCTGTACTTTAGCGCGGTAAATTATTTAAGCTGAAAGGGCAGTGTACACTGTAGGGCCAAGCCCGGTATGTAAATGTACGAGGCAGTGTACACTGGGAATGTAATTTTGAAATCCTTTACTTTAGCGCAGTAAACTATTTAAGCTGAAAGGGCAGTGTACATTGTAGGGCCAGGCCCGGCATGTAAATGTATGGGGCAGTGTACACTGGAAGGGAGTGTAATTTTGCACCCCCAGTGTATACTCCCCCACCCTGTACACTCCCTTCTAGTGTACACTGCCCAGTACATTTACATACCGGGCCTGGCCCTACAGTGTACACTGCCCTTTCAGCTTAAATAATTTATCGCGCTAAAGTACAGGATTACCAAATTTTTATTAGAGCAAGATAGGCTATCATTGCAAGCACAATAACAAAATGGATCAAAATCTTCACTATCCAATATCTAAAATTATTGGCAACTGTGGATTAACCTGTCAACAACAAAATCGTTGCAAAAAACACGGTAATCCTTAAGTTTAGTGTCGGAAACTCAAGTAAAAATTTATCGTAAACAAAACACTTTAGATATCATTATTTGAACATTATATTTGAACACTGCTTACAATATTTATGTTTAATGTTAATAAAATATTTTGATTACGATAAATTTTTGACAGTGGCTATTTCGCCGTCGACCGCAATTTGCCCTTGGAATCTATTTTGCCGTGATCATTCACGTGTGTTTATATAGCCAAATTTGCTATAATTGCACCAGTGACTCTGTGGTGTAGTGGATAGAGCGCTGGTCTTGAGATACCATGGTTGTGGGTTCGAATCTCAGCTGGCCAGGGCTTTAAAAGAAAGGCAGTGTACACTGAAGGGGCAGGCCCAGTATGTAAATGTACGGGGCAGTGTACACTGCAAGGGAGTGTACAGGGTGGGGGATAGACCTGGGGGTGCAAAATTTTTTTAATTGGCTTTTAAAATTGACCAATCAGAAACGACCAAAAGTCACATGTTTAGCACGTCATTAAAATTGACCAATCACAAATAACTCACGGCAAAATAGTCTCTGAGGGTAAATTGCTGTCGACGGCAAAATAGCCACTGCCTAAATTTTTACTGGAGTTTCCCCATGCTAAACTTAAGGATTACTAAAAACATCATACCTGATGTCCAACTTTTCCTGCTAGTGGAAAAAAATGGACATACTTTTACTGCTGATTCTTTTAAATGTGGAATTTTCTCTACCAATTTATATTTTGGAAAAAAGATGTATTTCAAAAGGAAAAAAATAATTTTAATTGAAAATATTACATATTCAGATGTTGAAATACTTGGTGCATTACATCCAACTTATAAGATCTGATTTTAGCATATGTCTGACATTTTCTAATGGCTGGGATTACCTCATCTTACCCTGTGCAACAGGTTAGCCCAAACAAAAATTGATTACAGTATGCTGTCGGGTTTTTAGCATAACTGACACCAGAGAAAAAGAGTGGCTGATTGACTGATTGCTGAAAAGTTGTGTGAGCACGTCTCAACCTTTTCAACTTTCAAGTGATAGAAGGGACATTAAAGTGCAAGCAGGAGGGTGGCTAGTACTAATCAAGAGTAGTAGGCATAGTATAGGCATACAGTAGTAGGCACAGTACAGACATAGTAAACCTATGCATAGTACTGCAGCTTTTGTTGAGAAGTCTCATTGCATCCACCCAATGGCCAATCTAAGCTCATAAATTACAAATTAATTAATTTTTTTTAAAGGAAAGAAATAGGATTTTGTTTCACTGTTACATTGCTGCAACTGATTTTCAGTCGTACACCTCCCCTACTGTGCTTGTACATGCCTACTATCCCTGTACTATGCCTACTGTGCTTGTGCTATGCCTGTACTACCGGTATGCCTACTACTGTGCTATGCATGTATACTGTACTTTGCCTACTACACCTGTACTATGCCTGTTCTATTTTAATATGCCTATTTATACTGTTATAACCACCTGAAGCGGGTAAGATTGAAATAGCTCACAACAATAGAAATTTCCACTTAATTATTGGTACACGTCAGGAAAAAATTGCAAGGTCATAGACATCATGGCATGCATGCACATGCACATTTACATACCGTTATTACTCAGCAAAGAAAAAAATTAAAAGTTTAGAATACTTGGGAAGTCAGACTGAATTATAGCCTTTAGCTGTAAAAATCACCTTGGTAGGGTTGAGCTCTGTACCCGAAAAATTTTACTTTATAAATATTCTTGAGTGATTGGCCTATTTTTATTGTTTTCACCATTTTGGTAGGCTACACATTTATTAATTTATTAAACTTAACGTTTTTGCATCGATACCTCTAGCTCTAGATTTGTAATTTACTGTACCGGTATTAAAATTTGGCAGAAATGCTTTAATTTTATTTTACTTTAATTTGAGAAAAGCATTAATGCTCTAATTCTAAGTGTAATCTAATTTGAAAATGCTAAAAAAATTCTAATCATCCAAGTGTGCACACAAGGATGGAGAGGCTTACAAAAACGTCGTATTGCGTCGCATAAGGTAGAAAAAAGAATAAACGAGTCATATGATTCGTGAGCAATCCTTAATTTGAATGAGATTTATGTTTTGATCAATAAAAATATTTATCCGTGATGAACAAGCATAGCTTGCATAATGAAAAGAGTAATAATTTCATAAAGTTAAGAAATTTTTGTCGTTGAAATGCAATTTTACAGCCTGTTTCACATTTACTAACAATCAATTCAAATTACAAAAATCTATCTAGAGAGTAGACACTTGGTCTAGTCTAGGGGTTCCCAAACTTTTCCAGCCTGAGAGCTACCTATGACATGACCAAGTTAAAGAGATCTACCACCTACCAAAAATGCAAAACATATTATTAATAAATAGTAATTGTTCAGTACGTGATGACCCTTTTTTTTTTGGAGAACGCCACCAATTTGATTGGTATTTGTCAAGTGAAGCCAGGTTGTGATGTCTAACAGTTGTGCATCATTTCAGAGGCGCTGGGCTATATGGTGAGCCTGCTGTTATTTGTAGTATTGAAAGTGCGCCCAGACTGTATAAAGTTTGAGAACGGCTGCCTTACTCTCATGCCTTGCACTTTATGGAATCAGCCAGTGATGCATAGTCCGGATACTTTTTTAAATATTCTTTCAAATTTAATTTTTTTAAATGCCTTGCGATCTACCCACAATGCCTTCGCGATCGACGCAATGGGCACCTCTGGTCTAGTCCAACACAAGAAACGTTATACAAACATCAGGGCTGGTAAATTCCTCATAAAAGGCAAAATGGCAAATTGATGATGAAGTGTTGAACTTTTTACCTGGTAGCTGACAATGATAAACTGCGCTTAGCCGATCGCAAAACCACAACGTCGAAGAGTAAACACGACAAAAAAAGAAAATTCGCCGGCCGTTTCTTTATTTTAAATTATAGTCAAAAATCTAAAATCTAATGCTGTGCATTTAATTTGCAATAACTTGAACGCTATTAATCTGATCATAACGAAAAGTATATAATTAAATTGAAAAATAAATTCTTCATCTATCTGAACAAACACGGAATTTCTGGTGTGAGCAGTTTAAAAGTTATTAGCTGCCAAAGTGCTCGGGTCGAATCGACCCCCCCCCCCCCCGGACTTAGAAAGCAAAAAAAAGCCCGGCCTTAATAGGGTTAAAATAAATAAATATTATTTACAAATATGTGCAGCTCCGCCCAGCTTGCGCAGAAAGAAAATTCACGGCGATAAAGGCTACCACACAGCCTTGATAACAATCAAGCAGGGGGACCAACACTCAGGCCCAAACAGAAATCCGAAGCATAATCAGGACGAAACGAGAATTCATTACTCGTTTAGCCACATTCACGTTTCGACAAGAATAGCAAAAATACTCGTGGTCATTATATATATACGAGCAGACGTACCTGTTATATATATGAGTGAAACATGTGGCCTCATTTAACCACAGGGCAAAGACCAAAGAAAGACAATACACCAAAGGAGGGTTTTTGAAAGGAGTCAGTAGGAAGCCCAGTTATAACGTTTACTACTTCTCAGTAGGGGCTAATTCTTCGGTTCGCTGTAGGGGTTTAATTTAAAGCTATATTTACTAAAAACTCCTAACAAAACAACACGAGATCCCGTAAATTACCACAATATCAATCAATGTTGAGGGAAATTGGTGATGAAGTTTTTGCGTCATATTTTCAAGACACCATGTTGTATGAAGTCAAATCACTGAGAAAAAAACTACATGGCGATTGGTGGAACAATTTCAAAACAACAAAGGTAAAAAAGCAGAGTGTTACCGGTGGTTATAAATAGGCATAGTAGGCCAGCAAGCGTCATAAGCACAGAACAGGCATGGTAGGCGTACTGTACTTATACTATGGCTGTGCCATCAATTATGTCTATTACACATGTATTAATACGATGCCTACTATACCTTTACTACACCCACTATGCTTGTACTATGTTCACTACGCCGGCCTTATAGCCTATCTACTTGGCTATACCATGCCTACCAGGCTTAGGGTTAGGGTTAGGGTTAGGGTTAGGGTTAGGGTTAGGGTTGGGGTTAGGGTTAGGGTTGGGGTTAGGGTTAGGGTTAGGGTTGGGGTTAGGGTTAGGGTTGGGGTTAGGGTTGGGGTTAGGGTTAGGGTTAGGGTTGGGGTTAGGGTTAGGGTTAGGGTTAGGGTTAGGGTTAGGGTTGGGGTTAGGGTTAGGGTTAGGGTTAGGGTTAGGGTTAGGGTTAGGGTTAGGGTTAGGGTTAGGGTTAGGGTTAGGGTTAGGGTTAGGGTTAGGGTTAGGGTTAGGGTTAGGGTTAGGGTTAGGGTTAGGGTTAGGGTTAGGGTTAGGGTTAGGGTTAGGGTTAGGTTAGGGTTAGGGTTAGGGTTAGGGTTAGGGTTAGGGTTAGGGTTAGGGTTAGGGTTAGGGTTAGGGTTAGGGTTAGGGTTAGGGTTAGGTTAGGGTTAGGGTTAGGGTTAGGGTTAGGGTTAGGGTTAGGGTTAGGGTTAGGGTTAGGGTTAGGGTTAGGGTTAGGGTTAGGGTTAGGGTTAGGGTTAGGGTTAGGGTTAGGGTTAGGGTTAGGGTTAGGGTTAGGGTTAGGGTTAGGGTTAGGGTTAGGGTTAGGGTTAGGGTTAGGGTTAGGGTTAGGGTTAGGGTTAGGGTTAGGGTTAGGGTTAGGGTTAGGGTTAGGGTTAGGGTTAGGGTTAGGGTTAGGGTTAGGGTTAGGGTTAGGGTTAGGGTTAGGGTTAGGGTTAGGGTTAGGGTTAGGGTTAGGGTTAGGGTTAGGGTTAGGGTTAGGGTTAGGGTTAGGGTTAGGGTTAGGGTTAGGGTTAGGGTTAGGGTTAGGGTTAGGGTTAGGGTTAGGGTTAGGGTTAGGTTAGGGTTAGGGTTAGGGTTAGGGTTAGGGTTAGGGTTAGGGTTAGGGTTAGGGTTAGGGTTAGGGTTAGGGTTAGGGTTAGGGTTAGGGTTAGGGTTAGGGTTAGGGTTAGGGTTAGGGTTAGGGTTAGGGTTAGGGTTAGGGTTAGGGTTAGGGTTAGGGTTAGGGTTAGGGTTAGGGTTAGGGTTAGGGTTAGGGTTAGGGTTAGGGTTAGGGTTAGGGTTAGGGTTAGGGTTAGGGTTAGGGTTAGGGTTAGGGTTAGGGTTAGGGTTAGGGTTAGGGTTAGGGTTAGGGTTAGGGTTAGGGTTAGGGTTAGGGTTAGGGTTAGGGTTAGGGTTAGGGTTAGGGTTAGGGTTAGGGTTAGGGTTAGGGTTAGGGTTAGGGTTAGGGTTAGGGTTAGGGTTAGGGTTAGGGTTAGGGTTAGGGTTAGGGTTAGGGTTAGGGTTAGGGTTAGGGTTAGGGTTAGGGTTAGGGTTAGGGTTAGGGTTAGGGTTAGGGTTAGGGTTAGGGTTAGGGTTAGGGTTAGGGTTAGGGTTAGGGTTAGGGTTAGGGTTAGGGTTAGGGTTAGGGTTAGGGTTAGGGTTAGGGTTAGGGTTAGGGTTAGGGTTAGGGTTAGGGTTAGGGTTAGGGTTAGGGTTAGGGTTAGGGTTAGGGTTAGGGTTAGGGTTAGGGTTAGGGTTAGGGTTAGGGTTAGGGTTAGGGTTAGGGTTAGGGTTAGGGTTAGGGTTAGGGTTAGGGTTAGGGTTAGGGTTAGGGTTAGGGTTAGGGTTAGGGTTAGGGTTAGGGTTAGGGTTAGGGTTAGGGTTAGGGTTAGGGTTAGGGTTAGGGTTAGGGTTAGGGTTAGGGTTAGGGTTAGGGTTAGGGTTAGGGTTAGGGTTAGGGTTAGGGTTAGGGTTAGGGTTAGGGTTAGGGTTAGGGTTAGGGTTAGGGTTAGGGTTAGGGTTAGGGTTAGGGTTAGGGTTAGGGTTAGGGTTAGGGTTAGGGTTAGGGTTAGGGTTAGGGTTAGGGTTAGGGTTAGGGTTAGGGTTAGGGTTAGGGTTAGGGTTAGGGTTAGGGTTAGGGTTAGGGTTAGGGTTAGGGTTAGGGTTAGGGTTAGGGTTAGGGTTAGGGTTAGGGTTAGGGTTAGGGTTAGGGTTAGGGTTAGGGTTAGGGTTAGGGTTAGGGTTAGGGTTAGGGTTAGGGTTAGGGTTAGGGTTAGGGTTAGGGTTAGGGTTAGGGTTAGGGTTAGGGTTAGGGTTAGGGTTAGGGTTAGGGTTAGGGTTAGGGTTAGGGTTAGGGTTAGGGTTAGGGTTAGGGTTAGGGTTAGGGTTAGGGTTAGGGTTAGGGTTAGGGTTAGGGTTAGGGTTAGGGTTAGGGTTAGGGTTAGGGTTAGGGTTAGGGTTAGGGTTAGGGTTAGGGTTAGGGTTAGGGTTAGGGTTAGGGTTAGGGTTAGGGTTAGGGTTAGGGTTAGGGTTAGGGTTAGGGTTAGGGTTAGGGTTAGGGTTAGGGTTAGGGTTAGGGTTAGGGTTAGGGTTAGGGTTAGGTTAGGGTTAGGGTTAGGGTTAGGGTTAGGGTTAGGGTTAGGGTTAGGGTTAGGGTTAGGGTTAGGGTTAGGGTTAGGGTTAGGGTTAGGGTTAGGGTTAGGGTTAGGGTTAGGGTTAGGGTTAGGGTTAGGGTTAGGGTTAGGGTTAGGGTTAGGGTTAGGGTTAGGGTTAGGGTTAGGGTTAGGGTTAGGGTTAGGGTTAGGGTTAGGGTTAGGGTTAGGGTTAGGGTTAGGGTTAGGGTTAGGGTTAGGGTTAGGGTTAGGGTTAGGGTTAGGGTTAGGGTTAGGGTTAGGGTTAGGGTTAGGGTTAGGGTTAGGGTTAGGGTTAGGGTTAGGGTTAGGGTTAGGGTTAGGGTTAGGGTTAGGGTTAGGGTTAGGGTTAGGGTTAGGGTTAGGGTTAGGGTTAGGGTTAGGGTTAGGGTTAGGGTTAGGGTTAGGGTTAGGGTTAGGGTTAGGGTTAGGGTTAGGGTTAGGGTTAGGGTTAGGGTTAGGGTTAGGGTTAGGGTTAGGGTTAGGGTTAGGGTTAGGGTTAGGGTTAGGGTTAGGGTTAGGGTTAGGGTTAGGGTTAGGGTTAGGGTTAGGGTTAGGGTTAGGGTTAGGGTTAGGGTTAGGGTTAGGGTTAGGGTTAGGGTTAGGGTTAGGGTTAGGGTTAGGGTTAGGGTTAGGGTTAGGGTTAGGGTTAGGGTTAGGGTTAGGGTTAGGGTTAGGGTTAGGGTTAGGGTTAGGGTTAGGGTTAGGGTTAGGGTTAGGGTTAGGGTTAGGGTTAGGGTTAGGGTTAGGGTTAGGGTTAGGGTTAGGGTTAGGGTTAGGGTTAGGGTTAGGGTTAGGGTTAGGGTTAGGGTTAGGGTTAGGGTTAGGGTTAGGGTTAGGGTTAGGGTTAGGGTTAGGGTTAGGGTTAGGGTTAGGGTTAGGGTTAGGGTTAGGGTTAGGGTTAGGGTTAGGGTTAGGGTTAGGGTTAGGGTTAGGGTTAGGGTTAGGGTTAGGGTTAGGGTTAGGTTAGGGTTAGGGTTAGGGTTAGGGTTAGGGTTAGGGTTAGGGTTAGGGTTAGGGTTAGGGTTAGGGTTAGGGTTAGGGTTAGGGTTAGGGTTAGGGTTAGGGTTAGGGTTAGGGTTAGGGTTAGGGTTAGGGTTAGGGTTAGGGTTAGGGTTAGGGTTAGGGTTAGGGTTAGGGTTAGGGTTAGGGTTAGGGTTAGGGTTAGGGTTAGGGTTAGGGTTAGGGTTAGGGTTAGGGTTAGGGTTAGGGTTAGGGTTAGGGTTAGGGTTAGGGTTAGGGTTAGGGTTAGGGTTAGGGTTAGGGTTAGGGTTAGGGTTAGGGTTAGGGTTAGGGTTAGGGTTAGGGTTAGGGTTAGGGTTAGGGTTAGGGTTAGGGTTAGGGTTAGGGTTAGGGTTAGGGTTAGGGTTAGGGTTAGGGTTAGGGTTAGGGTTAGGGTTAGGGTTAGGGTTAGGGTTAGGGTTAGGGTTAGGGTTAGGGTTAGGGTTAGGGTTAGGGTTAGGGTTAGGGTTAGGGTTAGGGTTAGGGTTAGGGTTAGGGTTAGGGTTAGGGTTAGGGTTAGGGTTAGGGTTAGGGTTAGGGTTAGGGTTAGGGTTAGGGTTAGGGTTAGGGTTAGGGTTAGGGTTAGGGTTAGGGTTAGGGTTAGGGTTAGGGTTAGGGTTAGGGTTAGGGTTAGGGTTAGGGTTAGGGTTAGGGTTAGGGTTAGGGTTAGGGTTAGGGTTAGGGTTAGGGTTAGGGTTAGGGTTAGGGTTAGGGTTAGGGTTAGGGTTAGGGTTAGGGTTAGGGTTAGGGTTAGGGTTAGGGTTAGGGTTAGGGTTAGGGTTAGGGTTAGGGTTAGGGTTAGGGTTAGGGTTAGGGTTAGGGTTAGGGTTAGGGTTAGGGTTAGGGTTAGGGTTAGGGTTAGGGTTAGGGTTAGGGTTAGGGTTAGGGTTAGGGTTAGGGTTAGGGTTAGGGTTAGGGTTAGGGTTAGGGTTAGGGTTAGGGTTAGGGTTAGGGTTAGGGTTAGGGTTAGGGTTAGGGTTAGGGTTAGGGTTAGGGTTAGGGTTAGGGTTAGGGTTAGGGTTAGGGTTAGGGTTAGGGTTAGGGTTAGGGTTAGGGTTAGGGTTAGGGTTAGGGTTAGGGTTAGGGTTAGGGTTAGGGTTAGGGTTAGGGTTAGGGTTAGGGTTAGGGTTAGGGTTAGGGTTAGGGTTAGGGTTAGGGTTAGGGTTAGGGTTAGGGTTAGGGTTAGGGTTAGGGTTAGGGTTAGGGTTAGGGTTAGGGTTAGGGTTAGGGTTAGGGTTAGGGTTAGGGTTAGGGTTAGGGTTAGGGTTAGGGTTAGGGTTAGGGTTAGGGTTAGGGTTAGGGTTAGGGTTAGGGTTAGGGTTAGGGTTAGGGTTAGGGTTAGGGTTAGGGTTAGGGTTAGGGTTAGGGTTAGGGTTAGGGTTAGGGTTAGGGTTAGGGTTAGGGTTAGGGTTAGGGTTAGGGTTAGGGTTAGGGTTAGGGTTAGGGTTAGGGTTAGGGTTAGGGTTAGGGTTAGGGTTAGGGTTAGGGTTAGGGTTAGGGTTAGGGTTAGGGTTAGGGTTAGGGTTAGGGTTAGGGTTAGGGTTAGGGTTAGGGTTAGGGTTAGGGTTAGGGTTAGGGTTAGGGTTAGGGTTAGGGTTAGGGTTAGGGTTAGGGTTAGGGTTAGGGTTAGGGTTAGGGTTAGGGTTAGGGTTAGGGTTAGGGTTAGGGTTAGGGTTAGGGTTAGGGTTAGGGTTAGGGTTAGGGTTAGGGTTAGGGTTAGGGTTAGGGTTAGGGTTAGGGTTAGGGTTAGGGTTAGGGTTAGGGTTAGGGTTAGGGTTAGGGTTAGGGTTAGGGTTAGGGTTAGGGTTAGGGTTAGGGTTAGGGTTAGGGTTAGGGTTAGGGTTAGGGTTAGGGTTAGGGTTAGGGTTAGGGTTAGGGTTAGGGTTAGGGTTAGGGTTAGGGTTAGGGTTAGGGTTAGGGTTAGGGTTAGGGTTAGGGTTAGGGTTAGGGTTAGGGTTAGGGTTAGGGTTAGGGTTAGGGTTAGGGTTAGGGTTAGGGTTAGGGTTAGGGTTAGGGTTAGGGTTAGGGTTAGGGTTAGGGTTAGGGTTAGGGTTAGGGTTAGGGTTAGGGTTAGGGTTAGGGTTAGGGTTAGGGTTAGGGTTAGGGTTAGGGTTAGGGTTAGGGTTAGGGTTAGGGTTAGGGTTAGGGTTAGGGTTAGGGTTAGGGTTAGGGTTAGGGTTAGGGTTAGGGTTAGGGTTAGGGTTAGGGTTAGGGTTAGGGTTAGGGTTAGGGTTAGGGTTAGGGTTAGGGTTAGGGTTAGGGTTAGGGTTAGGGTTAGGGTTAGGGTTAGGGTTAGGGTTAGGGTTAGGGTTAGGGTTAGGGTTAGGGTTAGGGTTAGGGTTAGGGTTAGGGTTAGGGTTAGGGTTAGGGTTAGGGTTAGGGTTAGGGTTAGGGTTAGGGTTAGGGTTAGGGTTAGGGTTAGGGTTAGGGTTAGGGTTAGGGTTAGGGTTAGGGTTAGGGTTAGGGTTAGGGTTAGGGTTAGGGTTAGGGTTAGGGTTAGGGTTAGGGTTAGGGTTAGGGTTAGGGTTAGGGTTAGGGTTAGGGTTAGGGTTAGGGTTAGGGTTAGGGTTAGGGTTAGGGTTAGGGTTAGGGTTAGGGTTAGGGTTAGGGTTAGGGTTAGGGTTAGGGTTAGGGTTAGGGTTAGGGTTAGGGTTAGGGTTAGGGTTAGGGTTAGGGTTAGGGTTAGGGTTAGGGTTAGGGTTAGGGTTAGGGTTAGGGTTAGGGTTAGGGTTAGGGTTAGGGTTAGGGTTAGGGTTAGGGTTAGGGTTAGGGTTAGGGTTAGGGTTAGGGTTAGGGTTAGGGTTAGGGTTAGGGTTAGGGTTAGGGTTAGGGTTAGGGTTAGGGTTAGGGTTAGGGTTAGGGTTAGGGTTAGGGTTAGGGTTAGGGTTAGGGTTAGGGTTAGGGTTAGGGTTAGGGTTAGGGTTAGGGTTAGGGTTAGGGTTAGGGTTAGGGTTAGGGTTAGGGTTAGGGTTAGGGTTAGGGTTAGGGTTAGGGTTAGGGTTAGGGTTAGGGTTAGGGTTAGGGTTAGGGTTAGGGTTAGGGTTAGGGTTAGGGTTAGGGTTAGGGTTAGGGTTAGGGTTAGGGTTAGGGTTAGGGTTAGGGTTAGGGTTAGGGTTAGGGTTAGGGTTAGGGTTAGGGTTAGGGTTAGGGTTAGGGTTAGGGTTAGGGTTAGGGTTAGGGTTAGGGTTAGGGTTAGGGTTAGGGTTAGGGTTAGGGTTAGGGTTAGGGTTAGGGTTAGGGTTAGGGTTAGGGTTAGGGTTAGGGTTAGGGTTAGGGTTAGGGTTAGGGTTAGGGTTAGGGTTAGGGTTAGGGTTAGGGTTAGGGTTAGGGTTAGGGTTAGGGTTAGGGTTAGGGTTAGGGTTAGGGTTAGGGTTAGGGTTAGGGTTAGGGTTAGGGTTAGGGTTAGGGTTAGGGTTAGGGTTAGGGTTAGGGTTAGGGTTAGGGTTAGGGTTAGGGTTAGGGTTAGGGTTAGGGTTAGGGTTAGGGTTAGGGTTAGGGTTAGGGTTAGGGTTAGGGTTAGGGTTAGGGTTAGGGTTAGGGTTAGGGTTAGGGTTAGGGTTAGGGTTAGGGTTAGGGTTAGGGTTAGGGTTAGGGTTAGGGTTAGGGTTAGGGTTAGGGTTAGGGTTAGGGTTAGGGTTAGGGTTAGGGTTAGGGTTAGGGTTAGGGTTAGGGTTAGGGTTAGGGTTAGGGTTAGGGTTAGGGTTAGGGTTAGGGTTAGGGTTAGGGTTAGGGTTAGGGTTAGGGTTAGGGTTAGGGTTAGGGTTAGGGTTAGGGTTAGGGTTAGGGTTAGGGTTAGGGTTAGGGTTAGGGTTAGGGTTAGGGTTAGGGTTAGGGTTAGGGTTAGGGTTAGGGTTAGGGTTAGGGTTAGGGTTAGGGTTAGGGTTAGGGTTAGGGTTAGGGTTAGGGTTAGGGTTAGGGTTAGGGTTAGGGTTAGGGTTAGGGTTAGGGTTAGGGTTAGGGTTAGGGTTAGGGTTAGGGTTAGGGTTAGGGTTAGGGTTAGGGTTAGGGTTAGGGTTAGGGTTAGGGTTAGGGTTAGGGTTAGGGTTAGGGTTAGGGTTAGGGTTAGGGTTAGGGTTAGGGTTAGGGTTAGGGTTAGGGTTAGGGTTAGGGTTAGGGTTAGGGTTGGGTTAGGGTTAGGGTTAGGGTTAGGGTTAGGGTTAGGGTTAGGGTTAGGGTTAGGGTTAGGGTTAGGGTTAGGGTTAGGGTTAGGGTTAGGGTTAGGGTTAGGGTTAGGGTTAGGGTTAGGGTTAGGGTTAGGGTTAGGGTTAGGGTTAGGGTTAGGGTTAGGGTTAGGGTTAG